>ONZH01029220.1:0-19541 GCA_900303285.1 Rhinella marina | reverse complement strand
TTGCGAAAGGCCTCGGTCTCTACCAGCCTATAGGGCAGCATCTCCAGGCTCAGCATTTGGAGATGTGGACATTGAGGGCTGGGCATGTGGGTGGGTGGAACTGTATTTCTCTTGCGCTCCCAGCGTCTGCTGTAAAGACAGCTGAACGCTGGCTGGGACAACATTGGTGGACACTGTGGAGGATCGTGGAGAGTGAAGGTGTGGTTTATCCGGCAGAAGCGCTCGTGCCGGGAGTCCCTGGCAGGGGGTTGACTAGCAGAGGCAGCGAGTGACGCAGGGGGTTGACTAGCAGAGGCAGCGAGTGACACAGTGGAAGGAGCAGTGGTGTGACCCGCAGGAGGTGGTTAACGGCCCTTGGGTTCCATTGAGTGGGGTGTTTAAGCATCATATGCTTGCGCATGCTTGTGGTGGTTAGGCTAGTAGTGGCACCCTGCTGATCCTGGTGTGGCACAGGTTGCACATCACAGTCCGTCGGTCATCCTCACTTTCTTTAAGAACCTCCAGACTTGCGAACATCTAGGCCTCGCCCACCGGGGAGCTTCACTACGTGAAACAGTTGCTGCTGATGCACCCAGCTCTGGCCCTGCTTCTACCTCTGGCCACACCACTGCCTCTTACAACCTGTTTCTCGGTGCAGCACTCGCCTCCGCCTCAGAAGCACTGTCTTCACTCGGCATATCAACCCAGCTTGGGTCAGTCACCTCGTCATTCCTCCGATTCCTCAGTCTGCTCCCCCCTCGGACTTCCTGCCCTGACAACAACTTCACCACTGTCTGACAACTGTGTCTCCTCATCGTCCGACACCTCTTTACAAACTTCTTCCACTAACTCAACATTTGTCATCATCATCATCCACCCACAGCTGCGACAGTTGGACAACTTGGCATCGGGAACGAGTCAGCAGCAATCTGAGAAGTGGTTTGTGACTCTGGGAAGGGTCCAGAAAACAGTTCCTGAGAGTATGCCGGATCGCATTCCAAATTTTCCTGGGAGGGGGCAGACTGGGGGGAAGGAGGTTGAGGTGGAGGAGCCAGAGGAGTGCTCCCTTGGGTAATGTAGGTGGACTGCGTGGAAGACTGACTGGTGGACAAATTACTTGAAGCATTGTCCGCAATTGTGGTGTCAACAGTCCTCTACCACGTGTCCTGTAAGTTGAGACATGAAGCTAGGGAGTGTAGCTCTGCGGCGTTTCCCCTGCTCCCTCATCAGCAGGTACTAGTCTCCACCCTGCCCAGGACCACGGCCTCTGCCCCCTGCAGTAATTGAATGCCCACGCCCGTCGACCCTTAGCCCTGGGGTTCAACATTTTCTGTATATAAGTGTATTATATAAAAAATAAAAAATAAATGGGCCTGGTGTAATGAAACCCACAAACTTGTTCAGTCTGGTTTAATTAAGTGACGTAAAGAAAGTGTCACCTGGACAGAAATACGGATTGGAGTGAGTGTACTGAACTGTGACAGACAGAATGGGTTCCACGCAGCTGGGTGAAATGGTTTTGTATCACTGAGCTAAAACAACTAAAAAATATTTTTTTTAATATATTTTTTTTGTATTGTTTGTTTTTTTGGGAACGGTGACGTGCAGAAAATATCGTAGACCTAACTCACACCCTGTTAATGGTGGCTATTTTGACTGCGACCCAGACAAATGTCGCACAGAGATTTTTTGATCAAGCTATATACGTGACAGGCAGCAAAAGACTTGGTTGTATTAAGTGACGATACAGAAAGTGTCACCTGGACAGAAAATACGGATTGGCGTGAGTGGACAGATGAACTGCAACACACAGAATGGTTCCACACTGCAGTGTGCAATGGATTTGTATCACTGAGATATAACATTAAAAAAAAGGGGGTTATATATGGTGATAGCTGCACTACTAGTGCCATCCAGCCAGCCAAGCCAGGAGACAAAAAAAATGTCTTGTAACCCTTAGAAGGGCTGTTGGGTTCTTTGTGGGTGATTCCTGCCTAACAGAGAACTAAATGCAGGCCCTAACACTCTTCCTGAAACGCAGCAGCTCTATCCCTAACGACATCCAGACGGCATCTGAGCAGAGCACCGCGGCCAGTCAGTAGTATATTCCAAGGTCACCTGATCAGGCCAGCCAACCCCTGCTATCGACATGTAAGGGCCCCACATGATGCTGGGTGTACAGCAGAGTCTCCTGGCTGGTGATTGGCTGAGTTTATAGGCGCCAAAAAGCATGATGCGGAAGTTGCCATTTCCTCGAGCATGGCGAGATACTCGTCCGAGCAGCGAGCACTTACGAGTACCCTAATACTCGAACGAGCACCAAGCTCGGACGAGTATGCTCGCTCATCTCTAACAATTACCTTTCCCAACTGGATCAGGACCCGACTAGAGGACGGCCATACTGGACTTAGTATTAACAAATAGACCTGACAGAACAACAGATGTACAGGTTGGGGGACACCTGGGAAATAGTGACCATAATATAATAATCTTCAAATTGTCATTCAAAGAGTGTTTCTTCAGGGAGGAACAAAAATACCGAACTTCAAAAAAGCAAAATTTAGCCAACTAAGAGAGGCCATAGGCCTAACTAACTGGGACAAAGTCCTCAAAAATAAAAAATACAGCCACAAAAATGGGGAGATTTTTAAAAGCATCCTGATATCTAATTGTGAGAGGTACATACCTTATTGGAATAAAAGGTTAGGAACAAGAAAAAACAATGTAGATAAATAGAGCTGTAAAGAAAGCAATAAATGACAAACAGAAAGCATTTAAATCACTAAAACAGGAGGGGTGTCGAGGAAGCATTGAAAAACTGTAAGGAAAAAATACAATATGTAAAAGACAAATAAAAGCAGCCATACTAGAGAGCGAGAGATTAATCACCAAAGAGAGTAAAACTAACCCGAAATGTTCTTTAATTATATAAATGGCAAAAATTATAAACCCGAAGGTGTCGGCCCCTTACAGAGTAATGAGCAGGGAGTTGCAGAGAGCGATGAGGAGAAAGTAAATCTATTAAATATTTTTTTCTCCACGGTATTCACTGAGGAAAATAAACTGTCAGATGAAATGCAGAATATAAAAGTAAATTCCCATTAAAAGTGCCCTGTCTGACCCAGTAAGAAGTACAGCGACGTCTTAAAATGATTAAAATAGACAAATTGCCAACACCGGATGGGCATACACCCCGTATCCTAAGAGAATTAAGTGATGTCATAGCCAGACCCTTATTTCTGATATTTAAGGACTCTATACTGACAGGGAGTGTTCCAGAGGATTAGCGCATAGCAAATGTGGTGCCAATATTCAAAAAGGGTCCAAAAACAGAGCCTGGAAACTATAGGCCGGTAAGTTTAATCTGTCGTGTGTAAACTGTTTGAAGGTTTTCTAAGAGATGCTATCTTGGAGTACCTCAATGAAAATAAGCAAATAACTCCATATCAGCATGGCTTCATGAGGGATCGGTCATGTCAAACCAATTTAATCAGTTTCTATGAGGAGGTAAGTTGTAGACTGGACCGCGGTGAATTAATGGATGTCGTATATCTGGACTTCTCCAAAGCATTTGACACGGTACCACATAAAAGGTTAGTATATAAAATGAGAATGCTTGGACTGGAAGAAAATGTCTGTATGTGGGTAAGTAACTGGCTCAATGATAGAAAACAGAGGGTGGTTATTAATGGCACATTCTCAGATTGGATAGAAAACTCCTTTGTGGCACGCTGCTTGGCTGTTATAGGGTTCCACCCCCTTGATGAGGAATTTCAAAATAACAGCATTGGAGACTGTAGATAACAATGCGTTCACGTTATTATACGTGTGTGTGTGAACGTTTTCGGCCACTACTTGGGCCTTCGTCAGACACTGAAATCAGATACAAATGATAATTGTACAAAAGTGTGAACAACATAGATTTTACAGAGTAATGCAAAATAACATCAATTGCACAAGTCACATCAGTTTCTATAACATAATTGTATATATAAGAGATACTTTGAGCAACACGGCGCAAACATATCACCGAATAAAGGGAAAAGACTGTAGAGCTGGTGTATGTTGCTCCATTCGTCATACGCACTTCCTTACATATAGTAGCTGAAAAGCGGTACAGCGTTATGTCAACAGAATCCATGGTATTTGTATATACAAAGTGAATCTGGATTAATTAGTTGTATCTTTCAACATATGTCCACCAAAAATGTCTAAGGAGGTGAGGAGGCTTTGTCTAGTGATACAGTTAAGGTGCTAAAAAATCTGAAGTAAAATGTAGGTGAGCATTATACATACCTAAGCCGCTTGGGTATCCAAAGATAAGGAGAAGCTGGTTTGAGGTTGGCGCTGTGTAAAGGTCCTCTCTGGGAATGCGCATGAGCTCCGAGTTCGCGTCCCTCATTTAAGCACGGGGAGACGCGCGAACCGGAAGTGACGCGCCTATGCGTCCACAGACCGGAAGTATCGGGTCGTGGAACGCATATAGTTCGGAAGTTCGGGTATTGGAGCGCAGAGCGTATGCAGTGTACCTTAATACTAAACAGGAGCCATAGAAAACCAGGGAAAGAACAGATGACAGGGAAGATAAGTGAGTGACACTAGGGGAAAGAAAAGAAAAGTGTATAAGGAGACAAAACAAAGAGGAATAGGATTACATAAATGACATGAATTAACAGAAGAATAGTGGGGAAAGGAAAAAAGAGGAGGAGAAAAAGAGGAGGAGTGTATAAGGAAACAAAACAATACACAAGGAGGAATAGGGCTGCATAAATGACATGAAATAACAGAGAATAGTGGGGAAAGGAAAGGAACAAAGAGGAGGAGGAAAAAAGAGGAGGAGGAAAGAGGAGGAGGAAAAGAGGGGGGAAGAAATGGGAGGGGAGAGGGAAAGAGAATAAAATGAAAATTAAAAAATAAAAAATGAAAATATGAAAAAAGGAAAAAAGGAAAATATCCATGATGGATTGTAATAGTAGAGATCAAATAAAGGATACCCAGATGCGGTGGTCGGTATTTAATGGGCCTATAAGAGAGAAAATTGGTTTATTAGTCAATCATAGTTGATAAGTTATAACAGACTGTATAGTTCATACTCTCTATTTAGGCCCCTAGATTCTAGTGTCTGTAACGTGTGTATCCAGTATGCTTCCTGCTTTTTAAGTTGTCTCACCCGATCACCGCATCGGCGTTGTGGTTGCACATGCCCTATAATCTGGAACCTCAGTTGTGCTATCCTGTGTCTTGTTGAGTGAAAATGAGCAGGAACTGGTAATAGGAGATTACCACGACGTATGGTAGACTTATGTTGACAAATTCTGTTGCGTATTTTCTGTGTGGTTTCTCCCACATAAAGGAGACCACACGGGCATTTTTAACCCCTTCGCGCCCAGCGCCGTACATGTACGGCGCTGGGCGATGCGGGCACATGGCGCCCGCTCGCGGGTGCGGCGGGCGTCATGGCCGGCAAGTCTCTGCTGTTTCCTAACAGCAGAGACTTGCCGCTACCTACTACATCGGCGGCGTCTTCCGGGGTGACTAGATGCCGTGATCACACGTGATCACGGCATCTAGTTGCGTCTAAACCCGGAAGCGTTCGCTTCCGGGTGGTGTACAGACACCCCGTGTGGCCAATCGGGGTGTCTGTACACCATATGAAAACTGTAATCCTCGCTGGTGAGGATTACAGTTTTCAAAGTGCAATTCTTATTCTGGCCACTAGATGGCAGGCCAGGATAAGAAATGAGCAATTCATGGATTTCTGAGTCTATAAAACCCAGAATTGCTCATAAAGAAAAAAAAAAAAAAGCCACAATATATAAGCCCATATTTGAGCTTTCTAATAGTAAAAAAAAATTAAAAAAAAATGTTAAAAAATATATAAAAAATAAAAAGATGTAAAAGTTCAAATCACCCCCCTTTCCGTATAAGTAAAAAATAAATACCTAAATAACAATAAATATAGACATCATGGGTATCACCGGTGACCGAAAACGCCCGTACTTTTAAAATATTAAAAAAAATTCCAATACGGCGAATTGTGTGGCGGAAAAAAGCGTCCAAATGGCGATTTGCCGTTTTTTGTCGCTTTTTTTTTCAAATAAAATTAAATAAAAAGTGATCAAAAAGTCATACACACCCCAGAATGGTATCAATAAAAACTTCAGATCGTCCCGCAAAAAATGTGCCCCCATACAGCTCTGTACACATAAATACCAAAAAGTTATAGGGGTCAAGATTTGACAAGGAAAAAAAAAAAAAAAAGGGCAACTTTCTAATTATTTTATCACTATGAAAACGCAGGAAAAACTATACATATTAGATATTGCCGGATTCATACTGACCAGTAGAATGAAAGTAATGGATCAGTTTTAATGCACATCGAACGCTGTAAATAAGAAACCCGTAGAACTGTAGCGGAATAGCGTTTTCTTTGCAATTTCACCCGGTTTGGAATTTTTTTCCCGCTTCCCACTACACCGTATGCAATATTAAATGGTGGCGTTGGAAAGTACAACTTGTCCCGCAAAAAACAAGCCCTCATACAGCTATGTGAACAGAAAAATAAAAGAGTTATGGCTGTTTGAAGGCAGGGAGCGCAAAACGAAAATGCAGAACCGAAAAAAGCTCCGGGCGCGAAGGGGTTAATAAGTATACCGCAAAATCTGTGTCACAGGTAAAGAAGTCCTTAATAGGGAATTCCTTGCCCGTGTGTGGATGATAGAACATGGGACCCTTTGTAATATGGTTACATTGTAAGCAATGTAGGCAAGGAAACTTACCCCGTCTCTGTGTTTTCAGAAAAGACTGCCTCGGGACCTGTTCGAGTGACCCTATGTCTGCTCTTACAAGGATGTCGCAAACGTTTTTGGGTCTACGAGTGCATGAAAGTGGTGTTTGTTGGAATTCTGCAATTTCTGGATATGCCTTCTTGAGGAGAGACCAGTGTTTGTGTAGTATATTGGTAACTTTCCTACTAGTTGGGTGGTAAGTATGGACAAAAGGAATTCTATTGCCCTGATTACGTTTCTGGATTGTGGTGGTGGTAAGTATGGACAAAAGGAATTCTATTGCCCTGATTACATTTCTGGATTGTGTCCTGAGCGGAAAGGCCCAGGAGTTTAGAGGGATAACCTCTAGTGAGGAATCTGTCCCGCATTTTCTCAAGTCGTCTTTGTTGTAACTCTGGTTCCTGTACTATTCTGCGTACCCGTTGAAATTGTGAGCCCGGCACTGCTTTTTTGGTATTATGGGAGTGAAAACTGTCAAAATGTAAAAGGTTATTCCTATCTGTGGATTTTCGGTATAGGTCTGAACTGAGTTTTCCCGACTGGTCTTTAGTAATCGTGGTATCAAGGAAATTAATAGTTGTTCTATCATAGTGGATAGTGAACTGTAAGTTTTGATATATGGAATTGAGGTAGTTGTGGAATGTCAATAGTGATTGACATGAGGAATTTCAAAATAACAGCATTGGAGACCGTAGATAACAATGCTTTTCACGTTTATTATACGTGTGTGTGTGAACGTTTTCGGCCACTACTTGGGCCTTCGTCAGACACTGAAATCAGATACAAATGATAATTGTACAAAAGTGTGAACAACATAGATTTTACAGAGTAATGCAAAATAACATCAATTGCACAAGTCACATCAGTTTCTATAACATAATTGTATATATAAGAGATACTTTGAGCAACACGGCGCAAACATATCACCGAATAAAGGGAAAAGACTGTACAGCTGGTGTATGTTGCTCCATTCGTCATACGCACTTCCTTACATATAGTAGCCGAAAAGCGGTACAGCGTTATGTCAACAGAATCCATGGTATTTGTATATACAAAGTCACTCTGGATTAATTAGTTGTATCTCTTCAACATATGTCCACCATATTTCTTCCCCCCTCTTTTCCTCCTCCTCTTTTTTCCTCCTCCTCTTTGTTCCTTTCCTTTCCCCACTATTCTCTGTTATTTCATGTCATTTATGCAGCCCTATTCCTCCTTGTGTATTGTTGTTTCCTTATACACTCCTCCTCTTTTTCTCCTCCTCTTTTTTCCTTTCCCCACTATTCTCTGTTAATTCATGTCATTTATGTAATCCTATTCCTCTTTGTTTTGTCTCCTTATACACTTTTCTTTTCTTTCCCCTAGTGTCACTCACTTATCTTCCCTGTCATCTGTTCTTTCCCTGGTTTCTATGGCTCCTGTTTAGTATTAAGGTACACTGCATACGCTCTGCGCTCCAATACCCGAACTTCCTAACTATATGCGTTCCACGACCCGATACTTCCGGTCTGTGGAACGCATAGGCGCGTCACTTCCGGTTCGCGCGTCTCCCCGTGCTTAAATGAGGGACGCCGAACTCGGAGCTCATGCGCATTCCCAGAGAGGACCTTTACACAGCGCCAACCTCAAACCAGCTTCTCCTTATCTTTGGATACCCAAGCGGCTTAGGTATGTATAATGCTCACCTACATTTACTTCAGATTTTTTAGCACCTTAACTGTATCACTAGACAAAGCCTCCTCACCTCCTTAGACGTTTTTGGTGGACATATGTTGAAGAGATACAACTAATTAATCCAGATTCACTTTGTATATACAAATACCATGGATTCTGTTGACATAACGCTGTACCGCTTTTCAGCTACTATATGTAAGGAAGTGCGTATGACGAATGGAGCAACATACACCAGCTCTACAGTCTTTTCCCTTTATTCGGTGATATGTTTGCGCCGTGTTGCTCAAAGTATCTCTTATATATACAATTATGTTATAGAAACTGATGTGACTTGTGCAATTGATGTTATTTTGCATTACTCTGTAAAATCTATGTTGTTCACACTTTTGTACAATTATCATTTGTATCTGATTTCAGTGTCTGACGAAGGCCCAAGTAGTGGCCGAAAACGTTCACACACACACACGTATAATAAACGTGAAACGCATTGTTATCTACAGTCTCCAATGCTGTTATTTTGAAATTCCACATTCTCAGATTGGATCACTGTCACTAGTGGGGTACCACGGGGGTCAGTATTGGGCCCTATTCTCTTCAATATATTTATTAATGATCTTGTAGAAGGCTTGCACAGTAAAATATCAATTTTTGCAGATGACACTAAACTGTGTAAAGTAATTAACACAGAAGAGGACAGTACACTGCTAAAGAGGGACCTGGATAGATTGGAGGCCTGGGCAGAGAAGTGGCAGATGAGGTTTAACACTGACAAATGTAAGGTTATGCACATAGGAAGGAATAATGCAAGTCACCAGTATATACTAAATGGTAAAACAATGGGTAACACTGACAAGGAAAAGGACCTAGGAATTTTAGTGAACAGCAAACTAAGCTGTAGAAACCAGTGTCAGACAGCTGCTGCCAAAGCCAATAAGATAATGGGTTGCATCAAAAGAGGCATAGAGGCCTGTGATAAGAACATAGTCCTGCCACTTTACAAATCACTAGTCAGACCACACATGGAGTACTGTGTACAGTTCTGGGCTCCTGTGAACAAGGCAGACATAGCAGAGCTGGAGAGGGTTCAGAGGAGGGCAACTAAAGTAATAACTGGAATGGGTGGACTACAGTATCCAGAAAGATTATCAAAATTAGGGTTATTTACTTTAGAAAAAAGACGACTGAGGGGAGATCTAATAAATATATCAGGGGTCAGTACAGAGATCTCTTCCATGATCTTTTTATCCCCAGGACTGTGACCGTGACGACAGGACATGCTCTGCGCCTGGAGGAAAAAAGGTTTGTACACAAACATAGAAGAGGATTCTTTACGATAAGAGCAGTAAGACTATGGAAGTCTCTGCCTGAGGAGGTGGTGATGGTAAGTTCAATAAAAGAGTTCAAGAGGGGTCTGGATGTTTTCATGGAGTGTAATAATACTACAGCTTATAGTTACTAGAGATAGGTTGTTGATCCAGGGAGTAATTCTGATTGCCTGATTGGAGTCGGGAAGGATTTTTTTTCCCCTAAAGTGAGGAATATTGGCTTGTACCTCACCCGGGTTTTTTGCCTTCCTCTGGATCAACTTGCAGGATAATAGGCCAAACTGGATGGACAAATATATTTTTTCGGTCTTATAAACTATGTTACTATGTTACTATGTTACTTGGTACCGGATCCGGCATTAATACATCTCAATGAAAATTAATGCCGGATCCGGCCAGTGCGGTATTGTTCGGGAATTTTGGTCGGAAAAAATACCATAGCAAGCTGCGGTATTTTGTTCGGTCAAATAATGTACAAGGGGCAGACATCCTGATGCATACTGAACGGATTGCTTTCCATTCAGAATGCATTAGGCCAAAACTGATGCGTTTTATTCCGGTATTGAGACCCTATACGGGATTATAATACCGGAAAACAATAACGCTAGTGTGAAAGTACCCTTAGTGTAGTAAAATGTTGCAAGTGTACAAAAAGCATCTAGATATGTTACCATAGACCTTAAGCAGTCTTAAACTGTGCCAGATTTGTGACAGTGACTGAAGATGATTTAAAGATCTGGCCCACCTATACACTGTTTATTCTAACTTTATACCTACTATTGTTGTCTTCTAGTTTTACGGCAGAAATGTACCAACATTTTATACAGTAGCTAAAAGCAGGTTTTGGTGTCAGTTTTGTAATTTTGTGGTTCTTTTAGAGGAGCTTTTACAAGCATTTTAAAAGCGTTTTTGACTCAGGTATTTCAGGTCAGCCCTCATGACTAGAGATGAGCAAATCATTCAAAAAATTATTCGCCGAACTTTCCCTAAGATTCGTATATTCGATGAATAGATTCGTTGTATTTGCGTACAAAATATACATTATTATGTGCTATTAGCAAACATTTGTGCACTAATAACGAACGCTCATTTAAAAAATGTACGCAACTTCTTAGAAGATGTACGCATGAGCGTACAAATAGCGTACAAATCCTCAGGGTACAGTCTACGCGATTACATAATACGCAGGCACGCACAACGAGAGGCCGCGGCGTGCACTCCTCAGAGGCACAGCGAATATTCGAAAATGGCATCCAGGCGATCCTCATCATTTAGCTCTGAAGAGCTGAAATTCCTGATCCGGGTGATGGACAGAGAGGATTACGATTGCACACACCGCCATCCAAACCAGCATAAGAAGGAGGTGATCCAGCAGGTGATCCAAGGCCTGCGCCATCGTTTCCACACCGTGCGGACCCCGGGCCAGATCCAGCGGAAATGGTCTGATCTGAAATTCAAATGCCCAGAGCAGCTTAATGAGATCCGCGCAGAGATATGGCAGGGTGAGTAACAAAATATTTGATAAGTAAAAACATGTAAAAAAAAATAGTGTACTGTATTGTATATATACCAGCAGTCACTGCCAATAATGAAAAAAGTATAGAAGGACAACGTGGTCGTGCGTAGTGCGCTGCAGTAATTTTGTTTCATGCTAGGCAACGGCTTTAACTCTCGACCCAAACAACTTAAGGGAAGGTTTTCTAGTCATTATTGTTAATGGTGCTGTCTGTTCTCCTGTTTGTGTCAGGCAAATGCACTAGTTCGAAAGAAAGTACCCTTAGATATATGCCCCTTCATAGTTTGCGCTTCCTCCTCCTACACACAGACTCAAAGACGTGTCCATGCTGCAGCTACTGTCAGTGGGCGATATCCAAAGTATTCCTACTGCACCGTGTTAACGATATAAAGAAAGTTATTGCGACGATAACGTTATCTATTGCCATAAATACCTTTTTAGAAGAAAAAAAATATGATATGGCCTCCTCTCATACCCATAATATCTTAATAGTAGTATGTGTTAGTATTAAAAAGAGTCATCATCTAACAATTGTGTACATTCTTATGTTGCAGAGCACCGTCAACGACGGCGTTACCACCGTCGAGGCAGGACTGCCCCTGAAGTACCTGCAGCCTCTAGTAAGTGTAAAACATATGTAATTTATTTTTCATCCAAGCTACGTGGGAGTGCAGCTGCAGTAAGAGCACTAGTGAACTAGGAACGGGATCCTCCAGCCCCAAACTATTCCCATGTAGCTACAACTGTTCATTAGAGTTGAATGTAAGGCTACTTCTACACTAGTGGCTGCCTGGATCCGGCAGGTGAAGGGTCCCTCCGGATCCATGCTGCCGCAGGTACACGTGTGGCTCCGGAACCGCGCTCTGGCCCAAATTCACTGTAATGGGGGCGGACCGCAGATCCGGCCACGGCACGTTAACCCCTGCTGAGTGGCAGCCAGAGCGAAAATGTAACGGTGGCAGCACGGATCCGGAGGGACCCTTCACCCGCCGGATCTGGGCTGCCGCTAGTGTAGAAGTAGCCTTAGGCCATTATTTAATGATTTTTGACAGCTGCTGCACCACAGAGAAGCCACTCTCACCGTCCTCCACCCCAGCGAGAAAGGACCCCACCTGCCCCTCCAACACCACCAGCCCAGCTACCAGAGGTAGAAGGTAGGTAAAAAAAAAGTGTAATGGGTGGACCTTCTGTCTTCAAAATATGAGCTAAATGTATGCTTTATCTTTGGTAGCACCAACCGACAGGCTCAGTCAGTACAGAATACATGTCAAGTTTAGATTTTTTGTTGTGGGACAACCACTGTAACTCGATCATACAAACTAAGTACATAACTGTTTCCACCCCTACAAACATCCCCACTGACTTCGAAGTGGAGGCTGGATTACGACGCCTTGGGTCCAGGCTCCATGCTGCCTCCCGGCTCATTCATGGCTTGCAGCTGGAGCTGCAGGACATGATGGCCTGACGTCGGCAAAGGCCGGCGTAATCTTATTTTTTTTGTTCCTTTCTTTTGTTTATTATATTATTTATTTGTTGAAAAGAAGTTTTTATTTATCATTAAAATATTCTTGAAAAACCTGTGTTTTGAGTGTTTGTTAAACCTTTAACACCTTCCTGATTCTGACATAGTGTGAAGAATACAGAGTTTTTTTTCCACAGCCATTTTACCATATTAATGAACACAGTGGTGTCTGCCAGCTGAAGTATTACTACATTACACACACTCCTGTTCACTGATTACAATTGACAGACAGAAAAATAAAAAAGGCTTGGCTTGTTTGGGCAACAAGCCTGTACATTCTACCTTAACATAGGCTGTGAAAATTATATATGAGCTTTTTATGGCTGCCCCGGCCAGTAGTAGTAGGGGACGGGGTATATCAGCATAGAGTGATAGGTAAAATAAATACAACTGCGGTGGTGTATAACAATGTCCACTAATATAACTTGTACGGGAGGCAGAGGCAGTGTAAAAAAAAATAAAATTATAATTTTTTAAAATATATATAACAAATATATATATATATATATTTTTTGGGGGGGGGACTAAAGGCTGAGGCTCCAAAACAAACTTAAAGGGGTTATCCCATCTTGTGCTACTGCCAGGCGCAGCCCGCCCGCGGCGCTCATAGAAACGAATGGGAGCGCACCGCGCATGCGCGGCCACAGCTCCCATTCATTTCTATGCTGCCACCGAAAATAGCCGAGCGATATGCCCCCATTGTCCAAGATGGGATAACCCCTTTAACAATACTAAATAGAACTATTAGTAACGTTAACTAACAGCAGCTACTTTCCTACTAAGCGTAGAAAACGGAGGCAGAGGTAGACAACAGTGTTTGGTTTTGAAATAGGGTTTTGGAGACTTTGGGTTCACACAGCCCATGACATGACACAAGACATTTGGCTGTAAAATTATGGCCTGGCTGACAGCAACAGTGGGAAGACACTCAGACTATTCTGCCCTGCAAGGCCTGATCTAATCACCACCAGCATCAGCAAGAGGAGTATGAAATTCGGATGTAATCCAGCCTTTATTCATTTTTATAAAGGTATTTTTTGAACACTGTTGTAATCTGCCTGCCCAGAAGTCCAGGGGGTCTGAGAAGAGGCTTTGTGAGCCAGACTGCAGGTACGCCTGAACCTGCTCATTGAGGCAGGTGATCTGGGCCTGCTCACTTGGCTGAAGCTGTTGGGAGCCTGCAGAGAAAAATTCCTGCATCATACTAATTAGGCTTAACTGGCTGCTGCTGGTTGTGGCAGAAGGTGGATGACTCGGCCGGACCTCCTTCTCAGACAAGCTGGCAGCAGGCTGGGGCTGGCTGAAAGCTGTGGCTAGGTTACTACATAGCTTCTCCCGCAATGATACTAATTTCTCTTCCCTTTCCTGGGGAGGAAAACAATCCCTCATGTTGGATTGATACCGCGGGTCCAGAAGCATCGTCAGCCAGTATTCGGCAGTCTGCCTTATGTTTAGGATACGCCTGTCAGTGCATAAGCATGTGAGCATACAACTCGGCATCCTGCCCAGCGTGCCTGAGAGGCCACTTCTTTCCATCTCAGCCTCTCTCTGTGAAACTGCTGTGCCCCTGAAAGTTTCATCATCCTCATCCGGATTACTTGTGGCGTAAAACTGCTTCCTGGCCACTCACTCAGCAATGGACGGCTGCCGAATGAGAGGAGGTGGAGACATGCACGCACTGGGCGATGATGAGGTGGATGTACTAGTTACACCCCAGGATGCGGGCTGAGCTATGGCCCTGGATGCGGTCTGCCTGACATAAGGGACCCTGGAATAAGTAACCAGCTCTTTAGTATTAATGGGCTGCTCTAAATTGCCGGCATGACGCCGCTTCAAATGGTTCTACAGAGCAGTGGTTCCAACATTTGTGGCTTTCCCACGGCTCAATTTCTGTTTACACAAATTACACGTGGCCATACTGCTATCCCCCGGCAGAGTGGTAAAATACTTCCACACACTCAACGTGCGCCCTCCACAGCTGGCCTAGCTTGTAGTCCTTGCACGCTTACACCCTGGTGCCAGCCCCACTATATTTGGGGTCTCGCTAGTTCCCAGGGAAGCACTAGCCCTGGGCCTAACTTGCCTCTGCCCTCTGTTGCTGCCACTACTACCACCCTCCTCCTCTGAGAGCAAATCCTCCTCACCAGCCCCATCCGCTTCCCAGGTCCTCCGATCTAACACATCAGATTCATCATCAGACTCCTCCACAACACATTTTTTGAAATGCAAATTAGGCTGTTTTCCACCAACCGACAATTCCGGGCAGTCCAAACTCTGACTGCCCTCTAAGAAATCCTCAGGGAGGCTGTCCTCTATAACCGCCGGATTATAAGGTGGGCTTTGGTGGCTTTTTTTTTTAGAAATTGCAGAAGGGACACACTAGGAAGGAACACTGAAGCCCGAGAGGTGGCAGAAAATGACGGGGTTTGCTTGAGTGGAATGGTGGAGCAGGACGAGTCTGGCCCCTGGCTACATATGGATACTGTATCAGCAGATGACAGCAGATCATCCGGCTGAGACTGAGACACTCCACTACCTCATCTACTTTCTCCTCCACTACAATTTTGCGCCTCGGTGGGTTAGCCTGGTGGAACAACGGCCAAGTATTGCGAATACTACTAATAGATGCTCCGGCTACAGGTCCTTTGGCACTGCTGCCCTATGCCACTTCTCCTTTTTTTTAGAGCTCAAAGTCTGGCTGGAACTGGACCCCTTTTGCTTATCCATTTCAGACATTTTTCAATTCCCTCTGTGGCCCTGCAGCTGGTCTTTGTCCCTGTATCTCCCTGTCTCTCCCTATCTCTCCCTGTCTCTCTCTCCCTGCCTGATTAATTACTAGCCCTGAACTGGCCCTGCAATTGCCCTGCAGTATCCCTGATATGTGTAATATGGATTCCCAGAGCTATTATATCAAATTTGCACAAAACAGGTCTCAGAACTTCACACACAGTGCTTCTGCTCGTCTCAGCAGTCGCAGCAGAAGTGATGCTTACCGAGCCTGAGCCAATCAGAGCAAGCCCTGCCCACTAGGTCAGGTGACCACTTTCTTCCCGGCAACAGTGTATACGGTAACTTATACGTAGCAATAGTGTATAATTTATAGGACAAACTACGTAGCGAATGCGTACAAAGCCGAAGCGAATCACCTAATATTCGGATTCGCTTTGCAGCTAAATATTCCCAAGATTCGATACGAATCAACGAATCGACGAATCGATTCGCTCATCTCTACTCATGACAGCACCAAAGGAGGTTGTTGTCGTTGACCTTCTGTGGACAGAAATAAGTTAAAAATACTACTCCCACCTCCAGTGTCTTTTCTGTCACAACAGAGGACAGATGCTGAGAAGATACCTGCTCTATAGATGAAGATTTACAAGAGACTTTCAGGGCCTAAGGCTGGGACTAAGAAATGGGGGTTGTTTGGCTTCTCCTTCCAGTTCCTGATTCTCTGTGCAGAAGCCCCAAGCAGCCCATAGAACCCAATTCGCTGTGTACTGCCTCTAAGCCTTTAGGTGGGTTCTCTGTCAGCCTGGGTTTGATCAGGGGCTCATCATCTTCCTTCCTACACCTTTCTTTTTCCATCTACAGAGCTGTATAATGAGGAGGATGATTTAAACTATGTGTTTTTTTTTTAACAATAACTTTTACCTCAACCCCCCCCCCTGCCAGTGGGTAAAAACTGGGTACTTTTGATTCCTTGTCCCATTCACCAGCTAAGCAGGCAGATTACTATGACAGACCTGGGAAGCTTCAGCAGTTTATCAGATCAGAGCCTGTGATTTCACTGCGGGTGTCCCGTTCAGAAGACAGAGGGAGATGGGGTTAAATGACTGATTTCTGCATCATCGCTGATCCCAGTCATTGCAGCCTGGTTCCTGCAGTATTATACAGCCAACACCCACCATGTATGGAATGGGTTCTGCGCAGAAGCCAGCTCCATACAAGCCCTCAGCCACTGTGATGTACAGGCGTACAGGTACATCACAGTGGCTGAAGGGGTTAACTTGCCTTTTTATATGTTTTATTATGAAAGCCATCTGTTAAAGAGGTTGGCCACTTTCTGGCTACTGCTAACGAATGTGTATGTAAGATGACAATATGGTACTTACTAATATAGTCTTTGTTGATATTCTGTGCAATTTTCTACATTTTATAAGGTATTGTACCTTGCTGGTCAAGTCTTTTGTGCTGTCCAAACAGAGGCCTTGTCTACAAAATGGCTACTTATGGAGACCAGGAAAATCACTCAGTCTCCTCCATTTAAACACACTGCACCTGCAGTAAAACTCTCAATATTGAAAGTGCAAATGGCAGATGTGGTATATAAGTGGAGAAGGCTTAGTAATATGTCTGGAGTTATTTTTAATTTGTAAAACGTTTTATTTATGAGCACATCTTAGTACAAATAATGTAAAAGCAACATGTCATAAAGATCAATACAGCAGATTTGAAATGGAGACAGACATGTTTAGCTACTGATATAAACATGTACAACAGTATATCAATATATCAAGCGATGAGTGGTATATTTTAACAAAATGACAATAAGCAAAACATGAAACGAATGGCAAAATTTATGCCTGTCATATATCTCAAGAAATATCGCAGCTATAAGAGAGTAACTGGGTAATGGGAGGGGGAAAGGAGGATGAGAGGGGGGGAGGGGGGGAAGGGCCTGTCAAGGCTCGTATGTCTAAGGATCGGGCGAAATATGTTAGTGTGTGTTCAATGGGTAGTTGACTCAAGAGAGACTATAATTTCCTATACTCTTTCCAGACGCCCCATGTAGCCTCAAACTTTGAGGATACCCTAGAGTCCCAATGTGCGATTTGTTCTAGCCTATAAATTTGATCAACTTTGAGTAGCCATTGTGTCACAGTCGGAGTTACATCAGATTTCCACTGTGCCCCAATTAGAATCCTCGCTACTGCTAGTAGGTGATGGCATAGCTTCCTATAATCTGTCTGTGTGAGTGAGGAAGGAGGTATACTCAGGAGGCAGAGTGTGGGTGAAGGGTTAACTGGAATTCCTAGTAGATTGGATATAATGGTACATATGGAGGTCCAGAAGGGGGAAATGCCCCTGCAAGCCCACCAAATGTGCAGGTAAGTGCCTATATCAGACTGACATCGCCAACATAGTGGGGAAGAGGTAGGGTACATTTTATGTAGCCTGTTAGGAGTATAGTTCCACCTGGTCAGCATTTTATAAAATTTTCCTGTAACCTTACACATCTAGAAACTTTGGGAGTGCTTGCTAGCAGAGTTTTAACGCTGTCAGGTGAGAAAGTTAGTTTCAAGTCTTTCTCCCACTCTGTGATAAAGGATGGTTTAGGAGTGGTGAGAGGAGATAGTAGAGAGGTATATAATTTCGAGATTTTGTGTTGTGGAGACTTCAGACTAAGGACCATTGTTTCAAAGAGGGAGGGAGCTATCCCAGAGAGAGCAGTCATATGTTTAGTTACTTGTAGGAAGTGAGCTCTTTGAAAATACGTGAAGGTGGCAAGAGGGTCTACGTCTGATCTCACCTGGTCGTCCAACTGTGAGGTGGCAAAGTACTCCAGCACAGAGACTTTACTTCGTTTACAAGAGTCTGTAAGCGAGTCCCTGAAATCTTTGGGGCTATCCCACATGACGTCTCTTATTTGTAAAAGTGGTGAGATGGGGGAATTAAGCATTTTATCCCTAAGGTCAGAATGCCATATCTTCAGAGTGTTTCTAACTAAGGGGCTCGTCATTTCACCACTCCTAAGTCGCTTGTGTGCCTCAGTTAGAGCCAGTGAGTGGTAGAGCCACCATAGCTTATTCCATCATAATATCCAGTCTGTCTATCGGGGATCTCAGCCAGTCCAGAACTCTAGTCCCGTGGATTGCTTTATAGTACAAATGAAGGTCAGGGAATCCCAGACCTCCAACACCTGTGGGTTTTATTACCTGGTAGGGTAATCTGGGTCTACCTTCCTTCCATAAATATTAAGAGTCCTGCGTAATTGGTCAAAAAAGGACTTAGGTAGGAATATAGGCAAAACCTGAAAATAATAGAGCACTTTTGGAAGGATAACGGTTTTAATCAAGGTTCGACGCCCAAACCATGACGTTAAAGGGAGATCCCAGGATTTGAGAGTGGAACCTATGATCTTTGGCAATGACAGATAGTTTTCCCGGTATAAAGCAGCAGGATGAGAGGTAAGCTTAATACCCAAAAATGGTATACTTTGAGTGGACCATGTAAAGAGGGAGCATTGTTCTAGTAGCCTCTGAGTGCTGGAGTCGAGAGTGACATTTAATACTAGCGACTTGGAAAAATTAACTTTAAAGTGGGATATCATCCCGTATTTGTCAAAGATAGAGTGAACAGCTGGAAAGGCCTCCAGTGGATTGGTAATAATTAGAGATGAGCGAGCATACTCGTCCGAGCGTGGTGCTCGTTCAAGTATTACGTTACTCGTAAGTGCTCGCTGCTCGGACGAGTATCTCGCCATGCTCGAGGAAAAGGCAACTTCCGCATTGTGCATTTTTGGCGCCTATAAACTCAGCCAATCACAAGCCAGTCACAACTCTGCGGTACACCCAGCATCACGTGGGGCCCTTACATGTCGATAGCAGGGGTTGGCTGGCCTGATCAGGTGACCCTGGAATATACTAGTGACTGCCCGTGGTGCTCGGCTCAGATGCTGTCTGGATGTCGTTAGGGATAGAGCTGCTGCGTTTCAGGGAGAGTGTTAGGGCCTGCATTTA
>ONZH01029219.1:0-83851 GCA_900303285.1 Rhinella marina | reverse complement strand
TTTAATGTCCCCTTTTCTGAATGTAATGGACAGGTTGGCCACCCCTCCGACGGTCCCTAGTTCCCAGTGTAAGCGCCAATCTAGGGGGTTTTAGGAAGCTAGTTCGTATGCACTCACTTTACGACTTGTGGAGAGTAGATAACCCCTCCGCCCGTCAGTTTACTTTCTACTGCCAATTCCATCTCACTCACACAAGACTTGATTACTTCCTGGGCAATATTATGACTCTGAGATCTTTGGCATCCTCCTCCATAGGTCCAATAACCTGGTCAGATCACGCCCCAATTTACTTAGATCTCCGAGTTTCCTCAGCATCTATGCGGTGTCCTCATTGGCGGTTGAATGACACTCTGCTGACTAATCCTGCCACTCGGGACGCGTTGCGCTCCTCTCTGTCTCAGTATTTTGCCGAGAATGCTTCAAGTGTCTCCTCCCAAGGCACCCTATGGGAAGCCCATAAGGCAGTGATACGTGGAGTGTGCATCTCTCTCTCCTCTCGGTTAAAGAGAGATAGGGAGGCGCAATACTGCGAGTGCCTGCGCTCACTACGGTCTGCAGAACTTGAGCTCGCCTCTAATCCCTCTCGGCGAGTACTGAGGCAGATAGTTGACTTACGGGCCCGCCTTAAATCGCTGGCCTCGTCATCTACTGATCGGCTGATCCGATACACACGCCAGCGTTATTTTATGTATGGCAATAAACCGCATACCCTCTTAGCCCGTCAACTTAAGGATCGAGCGGCCACTACAACCCCTCAGGCATTAAGGGATCGGCAGGGCGCCCTACAGTATCATCCGAATTCCCTCTCTAACCTATTCCACACCTACTATTCGGAATTATATTCCCTACCGTCTTCTTTACCTATAGAAGAGTCTAGGCGTAATACACTTCTGGATGAGTTTCTATCGGAATGCCACTTACCTTCTCTGTCTCCTGCTGCTCTGGCCCATCTGAATCAGCCGATAACAGGTGAGGAGGTTGATGAAACTGTCTCTGCTCTTCCCAATGGGAAGTCTCCTGGTCCGGATGGACTCCCTTATGCATACTTCAAGATGTTTGGGGAAGTCTTGACTCCTCATATGGTGCGGCTGTTCAATGGGTTCTTGCAGGGGGATGGGATTCCTGGCACTATGCTCCAGTCTTATGTGACTGTTATCCCCAAGCCTGGTAAGGATCCTGCAGAATGTGCCAGCTATAGACCTATTAGCCTTTTAAATTCAGATTTAAAAATTTTCACCAAATTACTGGCAAATAGACTCAATACCTGGCTTCATCATCTGATTCATAAAGATCAGGTGGGTTTTGTTAAATTCCGCCAGGCTGGGGATAACACTAGACGGGCGGTGGATCTGGTCGAGGTGGCGAACAGGGGTGGAGTGGAGGCCGTTCTGCTTAGCCTAGATGCCGAAAAGGCTTTTGATAGGTTAAACTGGGATTTTATGTTCCGAACGTTACACCATTTTGGCTTTAGAGGCCCTTTCTTGACAGCTTTGAGAGGCCTCTACTCCTCACCTTCCGCGGTGGTGAGGTTGCCCCACGCCCACTCCTCCTCCCTCTCAATTCATAATGGGACACGACAGGGATGCCCATTATCCCCGCTCCTTTATGTCCTTAGCATAGAACCCCTTGCAGCAATGATTCGCAACTCTCCTGACATCCAGGGCATTATGGTGAGGGATAAATCCTTCAAGATATCCCTTTTTGCAGACGACGTCCTGCTTACCTTGACAAATCCCTTTTTTTCCCTCCCCAATCTCCACTCGGTGCTAACTAGGTATAGCGGGCTATCGGGATACAAACTCAATACATCTAAGTCGGAGGCCCTACCGATTAATGTCGGTCCAGACCGGCTTAACCTGCTAAAGGGACAGTTTTCCTACATCTGGCGCACACATTCTATAAAATACCTAGGCGTGTATTTAACTTCCCGCTACCCTGACTTATATAAAACAAACTTCCCACCCCTACTAAAGGAAGTCGATTCCTTACTAGCAAAGTGGAAATCCCTCCCCCTTTCCCTATTGGGCCGAATAGCGGTAATCAAAATGTCCATCCTTCCTAAATTTCTATACCTGTTTGAAACTCTCCCGGTGGGTGTGCCAGCTGCAGTCCTCCGCTCTATACAGGGAAGGTTCCTTAGGTTTATTTGGAACTACAAGCGACATAGGATCTCTGCTAAAATCTTAATGGCTCCATTATTGAGTGGGGGATTATCCCTCTCTAATCTAACTACCTATTATCTGGCCGCCCACCTACGACAGATTGTATCCTGGTCCACGTTTTACTCATATAACCGATGGACGGAGATTGAGAGGCTGTGGCTGGCGCCTACCCACCTTGGGACCTTGATATGGGGCCCCGCAGTTGAGATCCCTCCCTCTAGTCTCCTAGGACCTATGAGATTTACTAGAGGTGTATGGCTGAAAACAAGGGTGAAATATAATTTGGCTACCCTCAGATCCCCACTTACTCCATATCTCCCAGGAAGTTCTGAAGCAGACATGGTGCGACCGTGGTCAAGGGCTGGGTTGTATCGCCTTCTCGACCTGAGGGATCAGTTCACTGGAGCGGTTCTCACGTTTGCAGACTTGGAAACTAAATTCTCCGTTCCTTCTGGCCTGAGATTTCAATTTCAGAAAATATCCCATTTTTGTAGAGGAGTCTTAGGATCCCTGCGTGTCCCTGCTCTTACCCCGTTTGAACGGATTTGTACTCAGAGCCCTTCCTCAAAAGGCCTCATCACAGATATTTATCGAATTCTGATTTCCTTTGACTATCCGGTAGAATTTAAACACTCATACATGTTGAAGTGGGAGGACTGGCTGCAAAGGGAGCTCTCCCCAGAGGTCTGGAGATCTATTTGGAGACGGGCCCATATCAGCTCATCTTCAATATCATACAAGGAAAACCAGCTGAAAATACTGATGTTTTGGTATCATACACCTTCTGTTCTGCATGCTATGAATCCGGAGATACCGGACCTCTTTTGGAGATGCTCCCAAGGGCATGCTACGCAGTTCCATATTTTTTGGTCCTGCTCTGCCCTGTCTCCATTTTGGTCACAGGTACGCGGGGTCGCACAGACTCTTTTAGAGATAGCCCTCCCCAATGATCCGGCCATTTTCCTATTGAATGTGATTCCCACCACGCTGAGAGGGCCGGGTGCTAGGATGCTACTTCACATCTTAACAGCTGCTAAATGCCTTATAGCTTTACACTGGAAGCGTCCCTCCCCACCGGGGCTCTTGGATCTTACTGCTAGGCTGAAAGAAGTCAGGTCCCTAGAGTACTCAGTTGCCTTACAAAGAAACACTGTGGACAAATTCCTGAAACATTGGCAAGCTTGGGACTCCCGGGAACACTTGCTCACAGAATAATCAGAGAGAGACTGTCTTGTTTGGTTTTATATCTTTATTTTCTTGTACTTGCTGACTGGTTCAGATTTCATGTACATTTAAAGCACTTTGTAACATTGTTAACCTTTTACTTTGTGCAATACTATGTAACTGTTGTACAATGTCCAATTTGTTTGTTTAAATTGAAAATTAATAAAAAATATAAATGGGAAAAAAAAAAAGAATGCCAAGAGTGTGCAAAGCAGTAATCAAAGCAAAAGGTGGCTACTTTGAAGAACCTAGAATATAAGACATATTTTCAGTTGTTTCACACTTTTTTGTTAAGTATGTAATTCCACATGTGCTAATTCATAGTTTTGATGCCTTCAGTGTGAATCTACAATTCTCATAGTCATGAAAAAACAAAAAACTCTTTGAATGATAAGGTGTGTCCAAACTTTTGGTCTGTACTGTACAAGTTACCTCCACAACTTTACTATTTTCACCGCTGACTTCGGTAAAGTACCAGCTTTACTCTAATATATCTTTCCCAAGTCCCTCTGTTGCACAGCAAAACGGCTTTTAGGTGCCGGTCCGCAACCGCACCGGGACATGGGATCCTGCTTACACCATCCTGATGGGCCTCTATTATATTGTTCACTCACATCCCCCTCCTGGAGCCTACCTAGACACTGAAGCCGTGGCCTAAATTTATGAACACCAGAGCTCTCGTTCCAACTAAGAGCGACATTTAGTGCCTGTCCGCAGCTAACTCAGGCATAGCAAAGCTGCATGCTTTATTCTACAGCCACTAGATTATACAAACAAACAAACAAAAAAAAGCTGCTTCCTTCTCTCCATGGCTATGATTTCCTTGACATACACCCAGCTTTCTTTTTTATTTTACATTCTTTTTTGGTGAAGTTTTATTTGAAACTCTCCCATAAAGTATTCTATTCACTATACACAATCCTTCACCGCTGAAGGGCTCTTCCTAAAGGGACATCATCTTTCATATAATTCCCTGATGTAAACGGATGCTTTTGTAACACCCAGCATTAATAGAATCAAGGATATGGAGAAACACAAGCAAAGCCAAGAAGATTTTACAAGACCTCCAAAAAATCAATGAAATTATCAAACTGACTAAAAACTCTGCAGACTCATTTAAAGGTTCCAGTAGAGACATCCCCCAGCAGTCAAATTGGTCGGAAAGTGAAGTAGAAGACCAGGCACAAGAAAAGGTGCACATCAAAGCTCTTCCCACAGCTGCAAATCTAAAACAAGTATTTTAAAAATTCACAGCCTCAATGAAAGAAGAACTGGTGGCCATAAAGTCAGACATAAAACAAGCTGCATAGACACCCTTGAAGAGGCAAATGCTCAAATCTCTTTACATGTGGAACATCTAGAGGAACTAGTCTTTTGAGCTACAGACAGATGATCTTGAAATAGAACACGGCTGAAATCCTGATCTATCAAGACATCTCAAAGTTTACCTTAACCCTTTCGCTCCTGGAGGTTTTTTCGGTCATGCATTTTCGTTTTGCGCTCCCTGCCTTCAAACAGCCATAACTCTTTTATTTTTCTGTTCACATAGCTGTATGAGGACTTGTTTTTTGCGGGACAAGTTGTACTTTCCAACACCACCGTTTAATATTGCATATGGTGTAGTGGGAAGCGGGAAAAAAATTCCAAACCGGGTGAAATTGTAAAAAAAACGCTATTCCGCTACAGTTCTACGGGTTTCTTATTTACAGCGTTCGATGTGCATTAAAACTGATCCGTTAATTTCATTCTACTGGTCAGTACGAATCCGGCAATACCTAATATGTAAAGTTTTTCCTGCGTTTTCATAGTGATAAAATAATTAGAAAGTTGCCTTTTTTTTTTTTCCTTGTCATATCTTGAGCCCTATAACTTTTTGGTATTTATGTGTACAGAGCTGTATGGGGGCTCATTTTTTGCGGGACGATCTGAAGTTTTTATTGATACCATTCTGGGGTGTGTATGACTTTTTGATCACTTTTTATTTAATTTTTTTTAGAAAAAAAAAGCGACAAAAAACGGCAAATCGCCATTTGGATGCTTTTTTCCGCCACACAATTCACCGTGTTGGAATTTTTTTTTTATATATTTTAAAAGTATGGGCATTTTCGGTCACGGAGATACCCATGATGTCTATATTTATTGTTATTTAGGTATTTATTTTTTAATTATACGGAAAGGGGGGTCATTTGAACTTATATCCTTTTTTATATATTTTTTAACTTTTTTTAAAAAAAATTTTTTTACTATTTGAAAGCTCAAATATGGGCTGATATATTGTGGCTTTTTTTTTTCTTTATGAGCAATCAGGGATTTTCTAGACTCAGAAATCCAAGAATTGCTCATTTCTTATCCTGGCCTGCCATCTAGTGGCCAGAATAAGAATTGCACTTTGAAAACTGTAATCCTCACCAGCGAGGATTACAGTTTTCATATGGTGTACAGACACCCCGATTGGCCACACAGGGTGTCTGTACACCACCCGGAAGCGAACGCTTCCGGGTTCAGACGCAACTAGATGCCGTGATCATGTGTGATTACGGCATCTAAATGCCCAGGAAGACGCCGCCGACATAGTAAGTAGTGGCAAGTCTCTGCTGTTAGAAACAGCAGAGACTTGCCGGCCATGACGCCCGCCGCACTTGCGAGCGGGCGCCATGTGCCTGCATCGCCCCAGCGCCGTACATGTAGGGTTAAACCTTCACAATAACCTCCAACCTTTAACGAGGGAGCTGAGAGAAAGGAACATTAAATACTGCTGGCTTTTCCCTTTCGCGTTACTTATCTCCTGCCAAAACAAAAATCTTTTCTATCTGAACCCCAGAGGATCTTCCCGACGTCCTTAAGAGACTTGAAGAGGCTCTGTCACCAGTTTCAAGTATATAGAGTTAGATATATAGACAAATAGGGTACAAGGGGTACAAAACCGTTTACACACACATTTTTTTTTCCCTGAATCAAGTTGCGATTATGCTGCAAAATCCATTTTTAAAAATATGTAAATGAGGAATCGCTGCACTGAGAGGCGCGTTAATTTCGTCTCTGCAAGTCCTTTACCTGTAGTGTCGTCATATCACTGCACCCAAAAGTGGCAGCGCGTTCGGCTTCAGAGAGAGTGGAGAAGCTTTTGTTCTGGGAGGATCGAAAGGTGAGTATTCTCTCCTCCTCCTTCTCCTTGTCACTTCCCTGTGTCCTCCCACTTCCTCCAACGTGAAAGGGGGACATTATATTCTATTTTAAAAACCTTATCTCTTTAATTGGGCAAAGTGAGTGGCAAATGCCACTGCCACCAATGCATCAGGCACTATAAGCCAAATTGGCAACCACATGTGTTGCTATTGCGGCGCATGTGGTAGCCTCTGGAACTATAAGCCATATTGACAACCAAATGCGCTGCCATTGCGGTGGATGTGGTTGCCACTACCACTGCCACCAATGAAACTGGCACTATAAGCCAAATTGGCAACCGCATGTGCTGCCATTATGGCGCATGTGGTTGCCATTAGTCACTGCCACCAATGTATCGGGCACTATAAGCCAAATTAGCAACCACATACGCTGCCATTACGGTGCATGTAGTTGCCACTGCCACTAATCAAACTGGCGCTATAGGCCATATTTGGCAACCACATGCGCTACCATTGTGGCACATGTGGTTGCCACGGCCACCAATGAATCTGGCACTATGAGCCACATTGACAACCACATGCGCTCCGGTTGCAGTGCATGTGGTTGCCAAAGCACACAGCCACTGGCTAAATTGGCAACATAATTTACTTTGGCAACCCCATGCGTTCGACTTGCAGTTCATATACCGCGCATGCGGTTGCCAAAGCACACAGCCACTGGCTAAATTGGCAACCCCATGCGCTATGGTTGCAGTGCATGCGGTTGCCAAAGCGCACAGCCACTGACTAAATATGGAAAATTAGGTACTTTGGTAAGACCATGGGCTGCAATGTGTGTGTTGGCCATAAGACACTCCAGTGGAAGAAGTTGGAAGCATGAAAGTATATTGAGTTACATAATATAAACTATACAGTTCTGGGTTTTCCAGAAATTGAGATAAACTCTAGCTATTATTTCTTGTATTGTAATGGACTACAGAAAAAATTGTATAATTTTTTTTTTTAATCAAATCAAGAAAGCGTCCAGTAAAAAGAAAAGCAAACAACTGGAATCATGGCTGAGAATCTCATCCAACAGCAGGTATTCTGAAAAAAGGATTAACTATTTTAAATTTTAATAATTTATTTTGGATGTATATATATAATTCTATTTATTTCATATTCTGTGTTTTATCTTCAATAAAGGTTCATGAGACATATTCATAGTAACATAGTTTATAAGGCCGAAAAAAGACATCTGTCCATCCAGTTCGGCCTGTTATCCTGCAAGTTGATCCAGAGGAAGGCAAAAAAAACCCTGTGAGGTAGAAGCCAATTTTCCACACTTGAGGAAAAAAATTCCTAACCGACTACAATCAGGCAATCAGAATAACTCCCTGGATCAACAACCCCTCTTTAGTAACTACAACCTGTAATATTATTACACTCCAGAAATACATCCAGGTCCCTCTTGAACTCTTTTAGTGAACTTATGATCGCCACCTCCTCAGGCACAGAGTTCCATAGTCTCACTGCTCTTACCGTATAGAATCCTCTTCTATGTTTGTGTACAAACTACCTTTCCTCCAGACACAGAGGATGTCTCCTACTCACAGTCACAGTCCTGGGAATAAATAGATCGTGGGAGAGATCTCTGTACCGACCCCTGATGTATTTATACATAGTTATTAGATCTCCCCTCAGTCGTCTTTTTTTCTAAAGTAAATAACCCTAATTTTGATAATCTTTCTGGGTACTGTAGTCCACCCATTCCAGTTATTACTTTAGTTGCCCTCCTCTGAACCCTCTCCAGCTCTGTTATGTCTGCCTTGTTCACAGAAGCCCAGAACTGTACACAGTACTCCATGTGTGGTCTGACTAGTGATTTGTAAAGTGGCAGGACTATGTTCTCATCACAGGCATCTATGCCTCTTTTGATGCAACCCATTATCTTATTGGCCTTGGGAGCAGTGCAGCCTTTTAGTTCTCCTGCTCCATTATCAGAGTAGGAGAACGGAAAGGATGGATTCTAGACATAACTCAACCAAACGTATTCCTACTGGCCGCACAGACTATAAATGGGTACGTTTGGTTTTTGATCCGATGATTTTTGTAAATATCTGACAAATAAAGTCCTCCGTGCACATCTTTTGTGTCTGATTCCAAAATCTTGATCTAGCAGCAACACAAATGTGAACGAAATAAAACGATGAACATTGCGTAGAACTCAGCCCAAGGGCACATGCACACGACCGGTCTGTTTCCTATTAACAATATTTGAATTATGAGGATTTGACTTCAATTTAGCTTGCGAACAGGAAGATTGCACACTGTCTGCTGGGCACATCACTTACTCCTTTGTCTGGCCAAACTAAAATAAATTATAGTATGTCCTATTATAGTGTGTTTACTTTACAAGAATATTCATTTACATCATATGCCCTGATGTTTTGTTCCTTAAAGGGGTTTTTGGGGGTTAACTACTGATGACCTATTCTCAGAACAGGTCATCAGTATGTGATTGGTGGGGGTCCGACACCCAGGACCCCCGCCAATCAGCTGTTTGAGAAGGAACTGGGGCTCCCGTGTTTAATGGTCACATGGCCTAGGAGCGGCTCAGTGAATGGGGCTGAGCATGATACAAAGCACAACCGCTGTACAATGTACGGCGCTGTGCTTGGTGAGCGGGGGGAAGGGAGTGCCGGTACTTTCTCAAACAGTTGATCGACGGGGGTGTCGGACCCCCACCCATCAGATACTGATGATGACCTGTTCTGAGGATAGGTCATCAGTAGTTAACTCCCAGAAAACCCCTTTAAAGTCATTAATGCACGCAGTAAGTATCCTTAGTTGGAGGATCTTCAATACAAAACACTACCATTGGCATGAGCCTAAATCCAAAATTACCACTATCACCATTGAACTTGTCACCAGTAAAATTTCTTGATCTTGCAATTATATTAGAGACTGGATACAAGTTGCTTAATACAGCAAACCGGCATTGTATATTGACCTGGCTAAACACAGCAGCCTTTTCCATGTACTACCTATACCAACTTGCATTACTGTAAACTAATGTCTGAAGCTAATAAAGAGAAGAATCAATTATTAATCCATTTCTAAAATACTTTATTATTAAAATATAGGATGCTGAAATCACAAGTGCCACCAAAGATGAAGGCATGGTTTTGAGTATTACCACGGAAGAAAATTCAAACATTTTATTGAAATCTAACTATGAAATACTGGACTGCTATGTACATGACAGTGATTATAACTTTGACGTAAATCAAGCAGTTCTTTATTTTTTTACTCCACTAGTATATTTTTTTAGCATACTCAGGGAACATACTTTATTGCAATTTGTGAAGTGTTGTAGTGTTAATTGCACTTTATTAACTTTACAATTTAAATATTCATTATTATAATTAGCTAGATCCTAATTTTTTTAAGTACAACTATTCTCACCACATCAATGGTAAGGTACAGCTCACAAAACATTGTCGAACAAACCAAGCACTGTAACTGACATCACTTACACAGAGAGTTCGGCAAAGCCAGCCAAACTGCCAACTGTCATTCACAGCGAAGGGGCAAGGAAGGGGATGTGGTTATCTAGACTTGAAGCAAGAGGCCGCTGCCTCCTTGACTTTAAGCATGTCTAGAGAAGCGCGTCGGCAGGGGATAAAGGAACAGTTTCACAGCTTTTGCCGCATCTGCCTTCAGGATGAAAACAATCATCAACACACTGCTCGCTACTCTCAGGTACTTCTGGCGCCTTCAGATGGCTTTTGGGGGTGACAGGTTCCCTTTAAAAATGAAAAAAATATATACTGATTAAATACATTTTGCATATTTTAATTTATCTAGGCTATATTTACAGTCTTTAATAACGACTGTGTTTCCAAAGATGTCAGCATGCTGAATTCAAATACTACAATGGAACACAATTGGAGCCTGCAGAAACAAAAGACACTGAGGTACTGTTACCATATAAAATCTACAAAGATTTTCTGTATTTTTAGATAAGGTGAATATCGGTATTAAAATACACCTGTTCATGTAATTTTAGATGCAGTTACTTTTAACACAGCTGTCATTGAAGTACAGCAATGAAGCTAGCAATCTACAGTGGTTTCCTGACAATCCTAGACGAACACATTTTGCAAACTTACAGGAGTTCTCACGAGAAGAAAAAGATAATCGAGTTGGCATAGTTAGTTGGTGTCAATGTGAAAAGTGTATCTCAATGGCAACTAACCTTGAATATATATGCTGCAAGGAAATATCCAATATATAACCGAACATGAGAATTGACACTGTTGATATCACAGTGCTGTTGGGTTGGACAAAAAACCACCATCGGTTGAAAAAATTTAATAGCTAATCTGGACTTCTTTTATCATTTTCAATTATAATTATCTAAGATTATCAAAATTAGGGTTATTCACTTTAGAAAAAAGACGACTGAGGGGAGATCTAATAACTATGTATAAATATATCAGGGGTCAGTACAGAGATCTCTCCCATCATCTATTTATCCCGAGGACTGTGACTGTGACGAGGGGACATCCTCTGCGTCTGGAGGAAAGAAGGTTTGTACATAAACATAGAAGAGGATTCTTTACGGTAAGAGCAGTGAGACTGTGGAACTCTCTGCCTGAGGAGGTGGTGATGGTAAGTTCACTAAGAGAGTTCAAGAAGGGCCTGGATGTATTTCTGGAGTGTAATAATATTACAGGTTATAGTTACTAGAGAGGGGTTGTTGATCCAGGGAGTTATTCTGATTGCCTGATTGGAGTCGGGAAGGAATTTTTCCCCCTAAAGTGAGGAAAATTGGCTTCATAATTTTTCTTCTTAGACCAGGGCAACATGTAGGGCTTTTTTATATATTATTTACAATTAGCCCTAAGGCTACCAGTGCCTATATTTAACATGTGCTCTAAGTTTACCCCTAAAACCTAACTTTTATTATTCACTATTTTACTCAAATTACCCTGTTTTTATACGTTTTAAAAATATCAGTGTCGCTGCTACTACTAACAATCCCTATCTCCGTTCCTTAATGCATATTTATTGCTCCTAAGAGCTCCTATTCTCATGCCTCATATGTTGTATTTGTGATTACTACTCGTTGGTGCTGCGCGCTTGCACCACGAGCCCACGCTGTCACCTATTAGCTATGTTTTCCCGCATATGTAATCGGAGCTCTGTTGCACTATCTTGCCAGTTATTGGGATAGTAGCGATCCACTGGCTAAAACCTATTTCCCTGTCTGCCCCCCGACATGTTTCGCCTGATCCCAGGCGTCTTCAGGGGTTTGGGCAGTGTCCGTGGGAAGGGGGTGTGGCCGGACTTTTTATAGCCTCTCATACTCACGTTTCAACTAAAGCATCCAATTACTTCGCTGGATACTTAACTCTATGCCACTAATGGCAACATATTTACCCATCATTGGGTGGATCATCCTCCACCTCCGTGACGCGATCTCCTCAGTCACTCCATTGTGCAGATCTGCGCAGGTCATCCGACTTACCCATTCTGCGCGATCTTTTCTTCTTCTGCGCATGCCCAGGGACTTTGTTATTTTTTCCATCTCACCTTATAAGCGCGCTTACTGATCTTCCATAATGATCATGACTTAGACATTATTTGCGATCTTTTCTTTTTCTGCGCATGCCCAGGGACTTTGTTGTTTTTTCCTTATCTTTTGAGATACCCTACTGGTATCCCCTAGTGTTCTTAACTTAGTCTCTATTTACTTATTCTTCTTTTATACGCATGCCCAGGGACTTTGTCATTTTCTCTATTATTTTTAGAGGCTCTGGCTATTCCTTATATTATTCTTTTAATTATCTCTTAGTTTCTTAAGATTTATAGTATCACTATCTGTTATTTTCTTTTAAACCTCTATTTATTGTGCTTTGTTATTTTACTTATATTTGATTGATCCCTAGTTTTTATTTTCACTCACTTCTTCTTTCTAACTAGAGTATCATAACTGTAAATAATATATTTCACATCTTAAAAAAAAAAAAAGGGAGATAAGGAGGGGAAAAGGGCGGGGGAAAATTATGGAAAAAATTGTGGAAAAAATGGTTTTTAATATAAATTTATTAATTCTTTTATGACAACGGGTCATGCCATTAGAGCGAGATGTACCCTTCATTTAATCAATTAATATGTTGCCATCAGTGACATTCATTATTGAAACCCTATTAATTATTATTACATTATTTTATTAGTTTTGATTTATGTTTTTTGTCTAATGTTTAATTTATCCCTTATTTTTCTTTAGGCCATTAACCCCTAAATTTACTAGGGTACCATACATGTAGTTATTTTCTCCAATCACATTTTACTTGGGGAGGGAAAAAATAGTTATTTAATCTAATAGAACTATAGTTCATAAAAATGAGGCAAACGTAAACCCTTCATTCAGTCCATTTGGTGACAGGCTTTTTAATCTGTATATCCATTTCGTTTCTTCTTGTGTCAGTTTTTGATCAATATTGCCTTTTCTTGGGCCTGCCACTACTTTGGATATACCCCATATTTTCAGGCTACTACTGTCACCTTTATGTACGTTAATCACATGTCTTGACAATGATGTATCAGCTTTTTTATTTATATCACTGAAGTGTTTAGACACTCTCCTCCTTAATTCCTGCACTGTTTTCCCTACATAAATTTTGGGACAACTGCAGCCTATGGCGTAGACAACACCAGTCGTCTTACAATTAATGTACTCTCTGATATTACTCTCTGTATATTTTTTATTGTCTACTGGATTCACGAATTCTTTTATTGATCTCATTTTGTACAGTAAATACAGTCCCCACATGGATAGGAGCCTTTTACAGATAACCTAGTCTCTCTTTTTACTATTGGACTTTCTTGATAATGACTATGTACCAATTTTCTTTCAGGTTTGTACCTCGTCTATATGTTATTGATGACTTTTCGGGCACTACTTCCTTCAAGTCTCCATCCGTTCTTAATATATACCAATAGCGCTGCAGAATCTCCTTAACTTCTCTACTCCGTTCATCGTAAGTACCAATGCACCGTATTTGTTTTTCAAATTCTTGCTGTTTTTGATTGTTCAAAAGATCTTGTCTTCCCGTATCCCTTGCTCTATGGTATGCCCTATGCAGGACTTTCTTGGGATAACCACGTGCTCTAAATTTATTGTAAAGGGTCCTGCATTCCCGTTCAAATGCTTCATCAGTAGAGCAGTTCCTTTTAGCACGTATATATTGCCCTGTCGGAATCCCTTTTTTTAGGGATACTGGATGATGACTCGTCCAGTGAAGGAAACTATTCGTTGACGTTTTTTTCCGGTATATCTCAGTACTGATGCCCCCGTCAGGCTGCAGGGTTAAGGTTCGATCCAGGAAATTGATACTTTTCTCCTGGATTTCCGCTGTGAACTTGAGGCCTATTTCATTTTCATTCAGTGTTTCTACAAATTTGTGAAATTCTTCCTGAGTGCCTTCCCACAAAATTAAAATGTCGTCGATATATCGACCCCAAAATGTGACATATTTAACAAAATTAATGTGTTTATCTGTAAATACAGTTCTCTCTTCCCACCACCCTAAAAAAAAAGATTAGCAAAATTTGGTGCACAAATCGTCCCCATTGCCGTTCCTGTGACCTGTAAATAATATTTCTTATCAAATGTGAAATAATTATGTGTCAACAAAAATTCCAAAAGGTTGAATATGAATCCATTGTGTTCCCTAAATTGTGTCCCTCTTGTGTTTAAATAATATTTAGCTGCCTCCAGTCCTAGTTTATGTTGAATGCTGGAGTATAAGGCCTCCACATCCAAACTTGCAATTTTTGTTTTATCATTTACATGTATCTCCTGCAGTCTGACGAGGACATCCTTGGTATCTTTTAGATATGAACTAAAGGTCCTTTTACACGGGCCGATTATCGGCCGAAAATTCGTTCCTAGGAACGCTAGTGCCGATAATCGGCCCGTGTAAAAGTGGCCCTAATCAGCCGACGAACGAGCAAAACGCTCGTTCGTCGGCTGATTGGATCTTTTGTAAAAACCAAAAGATCCGATCTGTCGGGCGCACATCGCCCTGTGTAAACAGGCGATGTGCGCCTGACAGCATGGAGCTTCCAGGCCGCACGAGCGATACAGCGATCACTCGTGCGGCCCGGCGCTCGATTCATCGGGCCGTGTAAAGGCTCCCTGAACGAGCGCCGATGTCGCTGATCGGCGCTCGTTCAGGGAGACTTTATCGGCCCGTCTAAAAGGGCCTTTAGACTAGGGACAAATGGGGCCATCGCTTCACTAACATAACTGCTGATGCCTTCACATAGGCTCTGGTTTCCTGACACTATAGGTCTTCCAGGTATCGGGTATCTTTTTTTTGTGAACCTTCGGGATAGCATAGAAGGTAGCCAATGTAGGTTTTGCATTGAATAAAATCTCATATTCATCCTGTGTAATTAATTGTTTTTCTTTAGCTTGTACTAGGATTTTCTTAAGTTCCTGCACGAACCTCGCCGTGGGATCTCCCTCCAACATCTGGTAAGTATTTTTATCATTTAGCAACACCATCACCATTCTCTTATATTCATCCTTACTCCTTATGACCACATTCCCGCCTTTGTCTGCTATCTTTATCTCAAGATCATTATTTTCAATCAAAGATTGTAGTGCTTCTTTTTCTTCTTTAATAAGGTTGCTAGTTTTAGCAATCCTATTCGTTTTCATCTTTTCCAGATCTTTAGTTACCAAATTTACAAAAGTATTTATTGACGCAAATTTTGTAAATGGTGGGGTATATTTGGACTTCAAGGTTAATGAGCTAAAGGGTGGTTCTGGTTTAGTTGCCAATCTTGCACTCTCTATCTGCAATTCCTCTAAGATCTCAATAGCCCTTTTTTCTGTATTTCTATAGGATCATGCTCTTTCATTTTAAATTCTTTATGTAACGCTAATTTTCGTGCGAACAGGTTGATGTCTTTAACCCAGGTGAAACAATCATAGTATGGAATGGGTACATGTTGTATGGAATGGGTTTTCATGTTGGTCCATTAGTTCGAATGTAGAGAGATTTATAATCTGCATCGTATCATTCGGCGTATCAGCAGCTATGTCCTGGGTTGCTGATAGCCCCACTTGTCCCGGTCTCGTAATTGTATACCCGGTACTAAAAAAGACGTTGAAGAGGCCCCATTGGTACTGCTTAAATTGGTATTTTAAATTGCTAAATGATAAAAATACTTACCAGATGTTGGAGGGAGATCCCACGGCGAGGTTCGTGCAGGAACTTAAGAAAATCCTAGTACAAGCTAAAGAAAAACAATTAATTACACAGGATGAATATAAGATTTTATTCAATGCAAAACCTACATTGGCTACCTTCTATGCTATCCCGAAGGTTCACAAAAAAAAGATACCCGATACCTGGAAGACCTATAGTGTCAGGAAACCAGAGCCTATGTGAAGGCATCAGCAGTTATGTTAGTGAAGCGATGGCCCCATTTGTCCCTAGTCTAAGTTCATATCTAAAAGATACCAAGGATGTCCTCGTCAGACTGCAGGAGATACATGTAAATGATAAAACAAAAATTGCAAGTTTGGATGTGGAGGCCTTATACTCCAGCATTCAACATAAACTAGGACTGGAGGCAGTTAAATATTATTTAAACACAAGAGGGACACAATTTAGGGAACACAATGGATTCATATTCAACCTTTTGGAATTTTTGTTGACACATAATTATTTCACATTTGATAAGAAATATTATTTACAGGTCACAGGAACGGCAATGGGGACGATTTGTGCACCAAATTTTGCTAATCATTTTTTTTAGGGTGGTGGGAAGAGAGAACTGTATTTACAGATAAACACATTAATTTTGTTAAATATGTCACATTTTGGGGTCGATATATCGACGACATTTTAATTTTGTGGGAAGGCACTCAGGAAGAATTTCACAAATTTGTAGAAACACTGAATGAAAATGAAATAGGCCTCAAGTTCACAGCGGAAATCCAGGAGAAAAGTATCAATTTCCTGGATCGAACCTTAACCCTGCAGCCTGACGGGGGCATCAGTACTGAGATATACCGGAAAAAAACGTCAACGAATAGTTTCCTTCACTGGACGAGTCATCATCCAGTATCCCTAAAAAAAGGGATTCCGACAGGGCAATATATACGTGCTAAAAGGAACTGCTCTACTGATGAAGCATTTGAACGGGAATGCAGGACCCTTTACAATAAATTTAGAGCACGTGGTTATCCCAAGAAAGTCCTGCATAGGGCATACCATAGAGCAAGGGATACGGGAAGACAAGATCTTTTGAACAATCAAAAACAGCAAGAATTTGAAAAACAAATACGGTGCATTGGTACTTACGATGAACGGAGTAGAGAAGTTAAGGAGATTCTGCAGCGCTATTGGTATATATTAAGAACGGATGGAGACTTGAAGGAAGTAGTGCCCGAAAAGTCATCAATAACATATAGACGAGGTACAAACCTGAAAGAAAATTGGTACATAGTCATTATCAAGAAAGTCCAATAGTAAAAAGAGAGACTAGGTTATCTGTAAAAGGCTCCTATCCATGTGGGGACTGTATTTACTGTACAAAATGAGATCAATAAAAGAATTCGTGAATCCAGTAGACAATAAAAAATATACAGAGAGTAATATCAGAGAGTACATTAATTGTAAGACGACTGGTGTTGTCTACGCCATAGGCTGCAGTTGTCCCAAAATTTATGTAGGGAAAACAGTGCAGGAATTAAGGAGGAGAGTGTCTAAACACTTCAGTGATATAAATAAAAAAGCTGATACATCATTGTCAAGACATGTGATTAACGTACATAAAGGTGACAGTAGTAGCCTGAAAATATGGGGTATATCCAAAGTAGTGGCAGGCCCAAGAAAAGGCAATATTGATCAAAAACTGACACAAGAAGAAACGAAATGGATATACAGATTAAAAAGCCTGTCACCAAATGGACTGAATGAAGGGTTTACGTTTGCCTCATTTTTATGAACTACAGTTCTATTAGATTAAATAACTATTTTTTCCCTCCCCAAGTAAAATGTGATTGGAGGAAATAACTACATGTATGGTACCCTAGTAAATTTAGGGGTTAATGGTCTAAAGAAAAATAAGGGATAAATTAAACATTAGACAAAAAACATAAATCAAAACTAATAAAATAATGTAATAATAATTAATAGGGTTTCAATAATGAATGTCACTGATGGCAACATGTTAATTGATTAAATGAAGGGTACATCTCGCTCTAATGGCATGACCCGTTGTCATAAAAGAATTAATAAATTTATATTAAAAACCATTTTTTTCCACAATTTTTTCCATAATTTTCCCCCGCCCTTTTCCCCTCCTTATCTCCCTTTTTTTTTTTTTAAGAAGATGTGAAATATATTATTTACAGTTATGATACTCTAGTTAGAAAGGAGAAGTGAGTGAAAATAAAAACTAGGGATCAATCAAATATAAGTAAAATAACAAAGCACAATAAATAGAGGTTTAAAAGAAAATAACAGATAGTGATACTATAAATCTTAAGAAACTAAGAGATAATTAAAAGAATAATATAAGGAATAGCCAGAGCCTCTAAAAATAATAGAGAAAATGACAAAGTCCCTGGGCATGCGTATAAAAGAAGAATAAGTAAATAGAGACTAAGTTAAGAACACTAGGGGATACCAGTAGGGTATCTCAAAAGGTAAGGAAAAAACAACAAAGTCCCTGGGCATGCGCAGAAAAAGAAAAGATCGCAAATAATGTCTAAGTCATGATCATTATGGAAGATCAGTAAGCGTGCTTATAAGGTGAGATGGAAAAAATAACAAAGTCCCTGGGCATGCGCAGAAGAAGAAAAGATCGCGCAGAATGGGTTAGTCGGATGACCTGCGCAGATCTGCACAATGGAGTGACTGAGGAGATCGCGTCACGGAGGTGGAGGATGATCCACCCAATGATGGGTAAATATGTTGCCATTAGTGGCATAGAGTTAAGTATCCAGCAAAGTAATTGGATGCTTTAGTTGAAACGTGAGTATGAGAGGCTATAAAAAGTCCGGCCACACCCCCTTCCCACGGACACTGCCCAAACCCCTGAAGACGCCTGGGATCAGGCGAAAATTGGCTTCTACCTAACGGGGGGGGGTTTTGCCTTCCTCTGGATCAACTTGTAGGAAAACAGGCTGAACTGGATGGACAGATGTCTTTTTTTCGGCCTTACAAACTGTTACTATGTTACTAATTGGTGGAGCTTATTACAGTGTGCAGAAAAATTTTGGTTGGTTGATACTGCTAAATGTTCTATTTAAAGTAGATTGTATAGCTCAACTTATTGCATTCATATCTAAGAGTGATAAAATTATAGGACTTGTCTGTGTTCAAAAATGAAAACAAACATTTTAAACATTAAGACCAGTTGTGATATGATTCAAAACAACGTCTACTTGCAGAAAGTGGACCAAAATTGTGAGGTCTGAAACGCACAGATATATACTGTACTCCTGAAATAAAGAAGTTGCTATTTAAGGAGCTGAACTTTTTTCTTAGTTTTCATCAGTTGTGATATACACTCACCGGCCACTTTATGAGGTACACCTGTCCAACTGCTCGTTAACACTTAATTTCTAATCAGCCAATCACATGGCGGCAACTCAGTGCATTTAGGCATGTAGACATGGTCAAGACAATCTCCTGCAGTTCAAACCGAGCATCAGTATGGGGAAGAAAGGTGATTTGAGTGCCTTTGAACGTGGCAAGGTTGTTGGTGCCAGAAGGGCTGGTCTGAGTATTTCAGAAACTGCTGATCTACTGGGATTTTCACGCACAACCATCTCTAGGGTTTACAGAGAATGGTCCGAAAAAGAAAAAACATCCAGTGAGCGGCAGTTCTGTGGGCGGAAATGCCTTGTTGATGCCAGAGGTCAGAGGAGAATGGGCAGACTGGTTCGAGCTGATAGAAAGGCAACAGTGACTCAAATTGCCACCCGTTACAACCAAGGTAGGCAGAAGAGCATCTCTGAACGCACAGTACGTCGAACTTTGAGGCAGATGGGCTACAGCAGCAGAAGACCACACCGGGTGCCACTCCTTTCAGCTAAGAACAGGAAACTGAGGCTACAATTTGCACAAGCTCATCGAAATTGGACAGTAGAAGATTGGAAAAACGTTGCCTGGTCTGATGAGTCTCGATTTCTGCTGCGACATTCGGATGGTAGGGTCAGAATTTGGCGTCAACAACATGAAAGCATGGATCCATCCTGCCTTGTATCAACGGTTCAAGCTGGTGGTGGTGGTGTCATGGTGTGGGGAATATTTTCTTGGCACTCTTTGGGCCCCTTGGTACCAATTGAGCATCGTTGCAACGCCACAGCCTACCTGAGTATTGTTGCTGACCATGTCCATCCCTTTATGACCACAATGTACCCAACATCTGATGGCTACTTTCAGCAGGATAATGCGCCATGTCATAAAGCTGGAATCATCTCAGACTGGTTTCTTGAACATGACAATGAGTTCACTGTACAATGTGGTGGAACGGGAGATTCGCATCGTGGATGTGCAGCCGACAAATCTGCGGCAACTGTGTGATGCCATCATGTCAATATGGACCAAAATCTCTGAGGAATGCTTCCAGCACCTTGTTGAATCTATGCCACGAAGAATTGAGGCAGTTCTGAAGGCAAAAGGGGGTCCAACCCGTTACTAGCATGGTGTACCTAATAAAGTGGCCGGTGAGTGTAAGTATCATAGCAATGCAAGGGACTGTTTGTTTACTTATCTACACTGCCTGGCGTAGTCTTCAGCCCCGCAGTGTATTTGGTGATGTCACCTGCTATTATGGGACAGCTTTAGCACTGTACTAGCCCATCACTGCAGGTGACATCACCAAATACTGTGCTTGGCAGAAGTCTATGGAGAGCAAGGTATGTCAATGGATCTCTAAAAAAATGCACTTGCCTATAGCGATTTAGTGCATGGCTAATGAGAACATCGGAGCATGAAATGCTCCGATGATCATCTTAGTTTGGCTTCCTCTTTGAAAATATGGTTTTGTCTGATTTCAGCTATGAAAAAAGGGCTTCTGTTATAGACTGGCACAGTAGTAAAAAATGTGATCAAGGAGGAAAAAGAAAATTGGTACCATTGGTAGGCTGTGTGTTAGGTGACGTCACCGGCTCTGATGGGTGGGTTTTAGCGCTGCCCTAGCCTGTAAATCAGTTATAGCCCGCCCATCAGAGCCGGTGATGTCACCGTGCTCACACCTTGCTCACTGCTGGGTGGAAGCCTCCGCCTGGCAGCCCTAAGGAGAGACTGGTTAGTCACCGGAACTCTACAAAATGCCTTTGCCCTGGGTGATTCTGCACAGGTCAAAGGAGAGCATCGGACCATGAACTGCTCTGTTGCTCAAATCAGGGTGGCTGTGGGGGTGACAATGTGGATATAACTTGGACAACCCCATGAAATATTATTTATTCTAATTGTCAATATTTTAAATTTCTTTGTATGTAAGATCAAAGATGTTGATTATTTCAAATCTTTTTTAGGCAAGGACGAAAAATCGCATGCAGAAATTTCACAGCTTGGGTGCACGGTTGCCGTGCTTGAAACAGATGTCCAATACCATCATGTGTTGTGAGAATAGTGCGCAACGCTTTTCCTGATCCAGATGCAGAATACCTTGGCTACAAAGAAAGGAAAGATAATCCTGCAGAGCTCATGGCTTTGGAGTAAACCCTGTTTACAGTTGTTATGTGAGTTTACAATTTGCACTTTATTTATTTGCTAAATTTGTATTTAAAATTATTTATAAATAAAATATATTTTGATTGACGTTTATCTATTAATTTTATATTTATGTTACGCATTTTATAAATTAATTTACTTTAATTGGACCATCCCTTACTACATCTAATTTTTAAAAAGTGTTTGTGGCTTAGCGTTTGAAATCTGTTAAAGGCGCTAACGCCAATCAACAAGTAGGAAAAATAACTCAATGCTCTTCACGACAGTAATCTAAGTAAAGCCAACGGATATAGAGGTAAATTGCCTTCGCCATCAATGAAAGCCTCAATCACGGCAACCTCACATGGTAAGTGAAAAATAATTTGTGCTGAACGCCAGCCCATTCCTCAATCAAGATTACAGACTTTAACATTGTTTTAGCATATAATAAGAATCTAAACTAAATTTTTAAACTGTTTCTATTAAAAAAAATGTAGCATAGCAGAATAGCTGGTTAGTCTTAAAATAAATTACATTCTGAAGAATCTGAAACAGAAGTATGACATTTTTATTATTACAAACAGTAGACTGTAATTAACAAAACAGTCCATTTATTAAAATTACAAGTGCCAAACCACAAGCTGAACAGTAAATATCAATATCTGACTACTAAACAGTCAAGGCATCTGTGTGTATCGCATGTTCACATGTAACATAATGACAAATAAGAACTTTAATATAACTAGCCAATATTTAACAAGTTTCAACACTTGACATCTTAAAAGATTTTTTTATAATTATATATTTGGTATTCCTCTGCCTCTGAAACGGGTAAGTTGCTGTCTCTGTACTTCTGATTTGTTTGGCCGTTCCTTATTTAAGAAGTTCGGTGGAAGACTTGGTTGCCGAGAGTTCAATCAAAGACCAAAAGCCCGCCAGCCAGTTGAAGTACATAAACTGCTAAATCCTCAAGTAAATCTACATTCATTTTGTCATAGACATTGCGTACTATCCATTTCTACTTCCCCTTCGGAATAGCCAGTTTTGTTTTTAGCGAGCCTTTTCCTGCTGTTTTTTTTTTTCCACTTGCACAATTGCCTGGGCACAACCAACGTTTTTGTTGTGAACCAGTGCAGCCAATTTTGTCCACGCCTCCATTGCATCGATACCAAAATGAATTCGCTTTGTGCGGTATTTGAGGGCCAGAGAGTGAAAATTTTCGAATTGTCCAGTATGGCAATTATGCAACAGATGAGCAAGGTCGCTCAGAACCTGCATATTTTTTACAATTTTTTTGATATTTGTAAATGGCGGTGTCTCCTTTTTAAGCCAAAATATTTCCTCTTCATTATCGTCTAATTCACCATGGGCACACTGGGTGTAAAGATCTCCCTCAAAATTGTGGTTGTCAACAATGTGGTGAAGCAGGGAAAGCCATTTTTTTTTCAAGAAGTTGTGGGTCATTGTTACAAGTCTGGATGGACCACCAGAAATGGAGGTATATTTTGTCTATCCACGGGGTAATCTCTTTGCACAGTCGCACCCGGCTAGCACTTGTCAATTTTTTCTTTAAAGGGATTCTGTCACCACCATTTTGCATATTAAGTTATTTATACCACTGGATTTCTCTTATCATAAGGATCCCCAAATGGTTATTGTTATAGGGCCCAGATGAAGATTTGTGGTGTAAAAATCCTTTTTTATCTACTGTCAATCACTTACATTAAGGGGCCCAAGGGGAGTTGACCATGGTTGCTGGAGCCCGGGCTCGGCGATTCCGTTGGAGCCCCGGACCGCCCACCTAATTAATATTCACTTCACTGAGTGAAGCTCCGACGCAGGCGCAGTGCCGCGTCGGAGCTTCACTGACTCAGTGAAGTGAATATTAATTAGGTGTGCCGTCCGGGGCTGCGCAGGCGCAGTACATCAATTGCCGCGTCGGAGCTTCACTCAGTGAAGTGAATATTAATTAGGTGGGCGGTCCGGGGCTCCAACGGAATCGCCGGGCTCCAGCAACCATGGTCAACTCCCCTTGGGCCCCTTAATGTAAGTGATTGACAGTAGATAAAAAAGGATTTTTACACCACAAATCTTCATCTGGGCCCTATAACAATAACCATTTGGGGATCCTTATGATAAGAGAAATCCAGTGGTATAAATAACTTAATATGCAAAATGGTGGTGACAGAATCCCTTTAAAGATTTGGCATAGTGCTAAACATCAAACTGATGTTTAATGTTCGGGTACTCAGTGTGTAGCACTTTACATTTTCCCACATGTTGATCTGAGGCAAAAATCTTTATATTTAAACCTTTTTCTAATGCCCTATTTATAACCTTTTCAAAACCAAATTTTACCATGGCAACAGAGGAAGAACACTGTGGTTTTTTTTTTTAACAATTTCTAAGTCAATGATTTTCTCTGTCACATTTTCCATTATAGTATAGATGCAATATTTTGCACTGTGCCCAGGGCTGTCACACTGTTCGTCCCCTGAAATGCATAGAGGTCTTGCTTTGAAATCATCCATATTTTTTTCGGTTTCCAATTTCCAAGCAATATCGGTGGCTGGGAAAAGAAAGTTAGATTGCTACTGATAGTACAATTTTTCTGAAATACTTATAAGTCCAAGAATGTGAAACATTTCTTTAACTTTTTGGAAATTTTGACTGCTAAACAATATTGATGCAGCAGTAATAATGTTACCGCTGTAATAACTGCCTATTTTGGGTTGTTTTTTCCCCAACAATAAAATGATGTCCTTCGTGACAAATTGCATAAATAGGGCATGAAGTCCCTTCGATTTTTTTCCTGATTACCGAAATCGTGCCTTGACCGTTAACCTGTGCCTGGCATTTGGCTTTCTTCACCAAGGTGTCCAAACAACTTTCAAATATGATAAATTTCCTTTCTACAACTGCTGATTTCTCTAAATCAGGCACTATGATATTACCTGTATTCTCTGGATTAATTATATTGAATGATCTTACAATAAGTGCATCCGATTCGTCAAGGGCCAGCATTTCCGGTTTATAGAGAGAGTCGAGTGAGATATCTAGCCCTTGTAGTTCTTGAGATATTGATGCCACATCATCAAACATGTCATCCATCGTTGTTTTATGTAACAGTGGATTCATTCTGTGTGACTCTATTTTTTGTTTTTTCAGCTTCATGATTAAGCCTTTTTATATGAGGTTTTTTTTTAACTGAAGAAAGTAAATCCGATGGGCTTGAAATCTGAGTAACTGATTTGTTTTGAATCGGAGTAGAAAACAACTGTTTGTTAGAGACTTGGGATGCTGGTTTAGAAAAGGTAATAGTGTGACTAGAAGATGAAGCTTCAGACAAATAGAAAATTGATAAGTTATGGAGAATGAAGTTGGTTTATGTTCCTATGGAAAACATACCTGGCTTCAGAATTTCTTGTGTGGTGTCTTCAGGTTCCTCCATTACATGAGCTGTAGTGGAAGTGTAGGCATTGTGTACGGTATTAAAAGGCCTTTTGAAACTTCATTTCTACATTTCTTCCGATTTTCCTCTATTATTAATCCATCTTCTGTGACAGCGAAAAAAAACCGAGGGAACAGCATCGGATTTCAGTATTTTGCTCCCACTTGAGAAATCATATGATTCGTCACTGAAATGTAACGAGCATAGCCAATATTTCTTAACATAGTAACATAATATAGTTTATAAGGCTGAAAAAAGACATCTGTCCATCCAGTTCGGCCTATTATCCTGCAAGTTGATCCAGAGGAAGGCAAAAAACCCCTGTGAGGTAGAAGCCAATTTCCCCCACTTTAGGGGAAAAAAATTCCTTCCCGACTCCAATCAGAATAACTCCCTGGATCAACGACCCATCTCTAGTAACTATAACCTGTAATATTATTACACTCCAGAAATACATCCAGACTCCTCTTGAACTCTTTTAGTGAACTTACCATCACCACCTCCTCAGGTAGAGAGTTCCATAGTCTTACTGCTCTTACTGTAAACAATCCTCCTCTATGTTTGTGTACAAACCTTCTTTTCTCCAGACGCAAAGGATGTCCGCTCGTCACAGTCCTAGGGATAAATAGATCATGGGAGAGATCTCTATACTGACCCCTCATATATTTATACATAGTTATCTCCCCTCACTCATCTTTTTACTATAGTGAATAACCCTAATATTGATAATGTTTCTGGGTACTGTAGTCCACCCATTCCAGTTATTACTTTGGTTGCCCTCCTCTGAACCCTCTCCAGCTCTGCCTTGTTCACAGGAGCCCAGAACTGTACACAGTACTCCATGTGTGGTCTGACTAGTGATTTGTAAAGTGGCAGGACTATGTTCACATCATGGGCATCCAGTGGCGTACTGCCCATAGAGGCAGAACATGCCACTGCTATGGGACCCCGGCATAGGAGGGGCCCAGAGCGCACGGGAGGCCCCGCCCCCTACTCTGCATCATTAAGATGCGTCCTGCCCTGCCTGTGCTCCGGGCCTCTCCTGGCCTGCTCACCTCCGCTCACTGCAGGACCGCCCGGACGTTCCTGTGCGCTCCAGCTGGCCCCACCTCCTCCCTCATGCAGCGCTGCTACTGGATGAGGAGGACCTGTGCAGCGCGGCAAAGAGGGGAAAGAAGATGAAGGCCCCAGCCCCCTCCAGAGTGGCGTCAGCGGTACAAGGGATATGTAACTGTAAGTATTTGTGTTTTATGCGTGTGTGTATGTATGTGTATATGTTTGTGTATGTATGTGTATGTACAGTACAGACAAAGTTTGGACACACCTTCTCATTCAAAGAGTTTTCTGTATTTTCATGACTATGAAAATTGTAGATTCACACTGAAGGCATCAAAACTATGAATTAACACATGTGGAATTATATACTTAACAAAAAAGTGTGAAACAACTGAAAATATGTCTTATATTCTAGGTTCTTCAAAGTAGCCACCTTTTGCTTTGATTACTGCTTTGCACACTCTTGGCATTCTCTTGATGAGCTTCAAGAGGTAGTCACCTAAATTGGTATTCCAACAGTCTTGAAGGAGTTCCCAGAGATGCTTAGCACTTGTTGGCCCTTTTGCCTTGGGTTCAGGTCTGGTGACTGTGGAGGCCAGGTCATCTGGCATAGCACCCCATCCCTCTACTTCTTGGTCAAATAGCCCTTACACAGCCTGGAGGTGTGTTTGGGGTCATTGTCCTGTTGATAAATAAATGATGGTCCAACTAAACGCAAACCTGATGGAATAACATGCCGCTGCAAGATGCTGTGGTGGCCATGCTGGTTCAGTATGCCTTCAATTTTGAATAAATTCCCAACGGTGTCACCAGCAAAGCACCCCCACACCATCACACCTCCTCCTCCATGATTCACGGTGGGAACCAGGCATGTAGAGTCCATCCGTTCACCTTTTCTGCGTTGCACAAAGACACGGTGGTTGGAAACAAAGATCTCAAATTTGGACTCATCAGACCAAAGCACAGATTTCCACTGGTCTAATGTCCATTCCTTGTGTTCTTTAGTCAAAACAAGTCTCTTCTGCTTGTTGCCTGTCCTTAGCAGTGGTTTCCTAGCAGCTATTTTACCAGAATGGCCTGCTGCACACAGTCTCCTCTTAACAGTTGTTGTAGAGATGTGTCTGCTGCTAGAACTCTGTGTGGCATTGACCTGGTCTCTAATCTGAGCTGCTGTTAACCTGCGATTTCTGAGGCTGGTGACTCGGATGAACTTATCCTCCGCAGCAGAGGTGACTCTTGGTCTTCCTTTCCTGGGGCGGTGCTCATGTGAGCCAGTTTCTTTGTAGCGCTTGATGGTTTTTCCCAATTTTTTGGACTGACTGACCTTCATTTCTTAAAGTAATGATGGCCACTCGTTTTTTCTTTACTTAGCTGCTTTTTTCTTGCCATAATACAAATTCTAACAGTCTATTCAGTAGGACTGTGTATCCACCTGACTTCTGCCCAACACAACCCATGGTCCCAACCCCATTTATAAGGCAAGAAATCCCACTTATTAAACCTGACAGGGCACACCTGTGAAGTGAAAACCATTTCAGGTGACTACCTCTTGAAGCTCATCAAGAGAATGCCAAGAGTGTGCAAAGCAGTAATCAAAGCAAAAGGTGGCTACTTTGAAGAACCTAGAATATAAGACATATTTTCAGTTGTTTCACACTTTTTTGTTACGTATATAATTCCACATGTGTTAATTCATAGTTTTGATGCCTTCAGTGTGAATCTACAATGTTCATAGTCATGAAAATACAGAAAACTCTTTGAATGAGAAGGTGTGTCCAAACCTTTGGTCTGTACTGTATATGTATGTGTGTGTATGTATGTGTGTATGTTTGTGTGTGTGGGTATATGTGTGTGGGTATATGCATACACTGTGCCAGACAATATACATTATACCTCTACACTGTGTATATACTGTATATTGTACAGCATGGCGCAGAGGTTATATTGTCCGGCATGGTGTAACCACCATGCATTTGTTGTACAGTATATATTATAATCCCTGTACCATGCTATACAATCTACAGTATAATCCATACACCATACTGTATAATATACAGTATAATTCATACACCATATGTATAATCTACAGTATAATCCATACACCATACTGTATAATCTGCAGTATAATCCATACACCATGCTGTATAATATGCAGTACAATCCGTACACCATGCTGTATAATATACAGTATAATCCATACACAATGTCATACAATATACAGTATAATCCATACACCATGCTGTATAATATATACAGTATAATCCGTACACCATGCTGCATTATATACAGTATAATCCGTACACCATCCCGTATAATCTACAGTATAATCCATACACCATGCCGTATAATACATACACCATGCTGTATAGTATACAGTATAATCCATACACCATGCTGTATAATATACAGTATAATCCGTGCACCATGCTGTATAGTATACAGTATAATCCATACACCATGCTGCATTATATACAGTATAATCCGTACACCATCCCATATAATCTACAGTATAATCCCTACACCATGCTGTATAGTATACAGTATAATCCATACACCATGCTGTATAATATACAGTATAATCTGTACACCATGCTGTATAGTATACAGTATAATCCGTTCACCATTCTGTATAATATACAGTATAATCCCTACACCATGCTGTATAGTATACAGTATAATCCCTACACCATACTGTATAATATAAAGTATAATCCGTACACCATGCTGTATAATACAGTATAATCCCTACACCATGCTGTATAGTATACAGTATAATCCGTACACTATGCTGTATAATATACAGTATAATCCATCCTTGTGGCTGCCCCCATTCAGTATAACGTCTCCTTAATTTAAAAAAAAAAATAAAAATCAGTAGCTCATGTATACATTTCTTTATTGGCAAATGGGGGTGTGACATGGGAGGAGCCAGGGCAGCATGTGGGATGGGCCGGGGTAGTGGCCCCATTCAGATTCTTGCTATGGGGCCCAATGATTTCTATGTACGCCCCTGCGGGCATCTATGCCTCTTTTGATACAACCCATTATCTTACTGGCCTTGGCAGCAGCTGACTGACACTGGTTTCTACGGCTTAGTTTGCTGTTCACTAAAATTCCTAGGTCCTTTTCCATGTCAGTGTTACCCAGTGTTTTACCATTTAGTATGTACTGGTGACTTGCATTATTCCTTCCTATGTGCATAACCTTACATTTGTCAGTGTTAAACCTTATCTACCACTTCTCTGCCCAAGCCTTCAACCTATCCAGATCCATATTTAGCAGTGTACTGCCCTCTTCTGTGTTTACACAGTTTATTGTCATCTGCTAAAATTGATATTTGACTGTACAAGCCTTTTACAAGATCATTAATAAATATATTGAAGAGAATAGGGCCCAATACTGACCCCTGTGGTACCCCACTAGTGACAGTGACCCAATCTGAGTGTCACAAATCAGCGGATGTGGGCCCACTATGCCTCATGCCCTACCTCCTCTAAGGGCATTGTCTAAGTGAACCCCTCGATCTTCACAATACCCCTGATGGTGGGGATAGACTTTCCGAGGGGAGCACCAGGTCACCTACTCTTGAGGAGGGTTGGAACACGAGGCAGTTGGTCCAGGCGTACCAGAGGTACAGCGGTGGTCACAGGGCTGGGTCGTTATCAGGAGCAACAATGCAGGACTGAAGGATGAGGCAGAGGCGAAGTCAGACAGGTAATGGGTCAGTGCAGGTGGCACAGGTACAAGTCAGGTAATCCGGGTCAGCAACGAGAGAGTCAATGCAGGCAGGCAGGGATCAGGTGGGTAGCGGAGTCCGGTAACACAAGAAGGAGTCAGGAAAACTGGAACACAAATAGGAAGAAGCACAACCAAAGGCAAGATACAAGGACCTTGACACTGAGGCATCTGGGAAGAGGGCTGAGCCACTTATATATGATCAGGAGGACCAGGGTTGGTCAACGAGGTCACATGATCCAACCCACATGATCCAACATGGTCACATGCTCCGTTGTTGTAGCCAGGGTTGAATGGAAACTCTGGAGCAGATCACAGAGCAACAGCGTTTACACAGACAGAGCCCAGGACTGAAGTAGTGAACGGGAAACACAGGCAGCAGATCACCGCTGAACACGATGCCCAGGACCGTGGCGGTAAGCAGGGGAACAGTGGCGCACAGCGGTCGCTGTTACAGTACCCCCGACCCCCTCCAATCTATTACGCCCCCTCTTCTTGAGGCCACAGCGAGACAGAAACCTTTTCACCAGGTTCGGAGCATGAATGTTCTCCTCTGGTTCCCACGACTTCTCTTCAGGACCAAAGCCCTTCCAGTCCACAAGATAATAGGTCTTCTTGCCACACTTCTTGATGTCCAGGATGTCTTTAACCTCAAATACCTCGTCAGAATCTCCAGACACTGGAGTACAAGTAGAAGGAGCTGTCGAGAAGCGATTAAGAACCACTGGCTTAAGTAAGGACACATGGAAGGCATTAGGAATATGCAGAGAGGAGGGCAGACGTAACTTATATGTCACTTTGTTGATCCTCCTCAACACTTCAAAGGGTCCAAGGAACCTAGGAGCAAACTTGAAACTGGGAACCTTTAAGCGGATATTTTTAGAAGAGAGCCATACCTTATCTCCTGACGAAAACTGAGGCGGTCTCCTTGTTTTCTTGTCTGCATTAATCTTCATGCGAGTCACTGATTTGTTGATTCAGACCTTGGGTCACGCCAGATATTCAAAAAATCCCTAAACGAGGAACCCGCAGCTGGTACCCCAGAAGATGTTGGAACAGGGAGAGGAGTACGAGGGTGTTGTCCAAAAACAACAAAGATTGGAGAGGCTCTGGTAGATTCACTAGAGTGGTCGTTATAGGAGAATTCAGGAGCAATGGTACCCAGTTTTCGTGTTGGGCTGAAATGAAATGCCGGAGATAGTTTTCTAATATTTGATTGACCCACTCAACTTGTCCGTTGGTCTGGGGATGATAACCTGAAGAGAAGTCCAGCTCTATTTCGAGCAAGTGGCACAGAACTCTCCAGAGCTCAGAAGTGAACTGGACTCCACGATCGGAAACAATATGGCAAGGTAAACCATGCAAGCGCAATATATGTTTCACGAACAATTTAGCAAGTTAAGCAGCCAAGGGCAGATCAGCCAAAGGAATGAAGTGCGCCATCTTGGAGAACCGGTCCACGACCACCCAGATAACTGTACATCCGGCAGAAGAGGGCAGATGTGTAATGTGTTGCCATTGGGCATCAGGAACAGGAAGAGGTAACAACAGCCCGGGTGGTTTGGTCCTAGAGACTTTGATACGTTTTCTCTTGGCAGATGGCACAAAAGTCTTCCCAGGAGAGATGTCTTTTACCAGGACAGGAGCCACTGTGATCAAGCGAGCAGGATCTACTATATACTGAGGCTCCTCCTGCTGGTCAGAGAAGTCAAATGACCGAGACAGCGCATCCGCTTTGATGTTCTTCTCTGCCGGGCGAAGAGTGCCCATCTGGCTTGGCGAGGGATCAGGCGCTGGGACGTCTGCAGATATGGAAGATTCTTGTGGTCAGTGAAGATAATCACTGGATGCTGAGTCCCCTCCAATAGATAACGCCACTCCTCCAAGGCAAGTTTTATGGCCAGAAGTTCTCTATCTCCTATACAGTAATTTCAGGGGAGAAGAGCTTGACGAAAAATCCACAAGTAGACATCTTGCCCTTGGAACCTTTCTGTAGTAAAACAGCACTGGCTCCTATGTAGGAGGCGTCCACTTCTAAAAAGAATTGGCAGGAGACATCGGGATGACGTGGAACAGGTTCAGAAGCAAAGGCCCTTTTTAATTGCACAAAGGTGGCTTCAGCCTCAGGAGTCCAGACTCTGGCATTCACCCCTTTCTTATTAAGGGTGGAGATGTGAGAGAAGAAAAATTCGGGATGAACTGGCGTTACAAGTTCGTAAACCCAAGGAAGCGCTGTATAGCACGAAGACCCTGTGGGCAGGGCCAGTCCTTTACTGCATTCAATTTTTCAGGAACCCATCTGCAACCTGGCATCCGATATGATGTATCTGCGGAATGGTACAGAGGATTTTTCAAAGATGCATACATGCTTCCGGTGAGTGGCCAGGTCAGCGGAATAGATCAGTATATCATCCAGATACACTATCACACAGACATACAGCAGGTCCCGGAAGATATTGTTTACCAACTCCTGGAATACCGCGGGAGCATTGAATAGACCGAAGGGCATGACGAGATACTCGTAGTGACCGTCATAAGTGTTGGAAGCAGTCTTCCACTCATAGCCTTTTCAGATACGGATAAGGTTGTATGCGCCACGCAGGTCTAATTTAGTGAAGACCTTAGCCGCCCTGATCCTGTCAGAGTTCGGAGATTAGCAGTAGAGGGTATGGATTCTTGATTGTGATCTTGTTCAGACCTCGATAGTCGATACAGGGCTGTAAGGATCCATTTTTTTCTGCACAAAGAACCCGGCACCGGCTAGTGAAGTAGATTTTCGGATAAACCCCCTTTCAAGGTTTTCCTTCATGTAATCAGACATCGCTTGGGTCTCGGGAAGAGAGAGTGGGTAGACTCGACCACGAGGGGGAGTGGCACCAGGCAGAAGGTCAATCGGATAATCATTTGGACGATGAGAAGGCAGGGTCTCGGCTTCTGTCTTACTGAAGACGTCCGCAATGCTGGCATACTGCTGCGGAAGTCCAGGTAGGTCTACATGTATAGTAGGTGAGGAAGCAGGTCGGACCTCCGATAAACAGGCGGACTGACAGGATGATCCCCAATGCAAAATCTGACCGGAGTGCCAGTCCAGAACTGGAGTATGCTGACGCAGCCAGGGTAGGCCAAGGATAATCGGATTCATGGACTCCGGCAGCACAAAGAAGGAGATCATCTCTGAATGCAGGACCCCTATTTGCATCTTAAGGGGCTTAGTAACCAAAAGCACAGGTTCAGGAAGTAGCAGTCCATTTACGGAAGCTTCAGAGGTTGTTCAAGACAGTTGGTAGGGAGCCGGTACTGATGGATCAGAGCTTGCTGAATGAAGTTATCGGCTGACCCAGAGTCCAAGAATGCAGGCACAGACTATGTGACTCCCTTGTGAGATAGAGTTACCAGAACTAACAGTTTCGCAGAGGACTTTTCCTGGTCTAGGACCATCTCTCCAACTGATCCTAGAATTTGGCGTTTCCCGGCTTCTGCAGACAATTACAGACAAAGTGAACCTTGCATCCACAATACAGACACAGTTTCTCTGTTTTACGGCGTAAACGCTCCTGGTCAGACAATCAAAGGCGCTCTATTTGCATGGGCTCTTCAGATGGGGTGGACACTAGTGGAAGGACCGGCCTCTGGAAGGATGGAGCCAAACGAGGTGGTCTTCTGGTGCCTGCGACCTCCTTAGAACGTTCCCTGAAACGCATATCAATCCTTGTGGCTAAGGTGATCAAGTCATTCAGAGTAGGCGGATGGTCACGACCAGCTAATTCATCCTTAATCCGGTCAGAAAGGCCCTCCTAGAACACCGCCAGTTGAGCCTCATTATTCCATGCAAGTTCGGCAGCCAGGGTACGAAACTGGATGGCATACTGTCCCACAGACGAGGAACCCTGTCTTAGACGCAGCAGAGCTGAAGCAGCAGAGGACGCGCGGCCAGGCTCTTCAAAGACCAGCCGGAAAGTAGCCAGGAAAGTCTGCAGATTAGTGGTCTCAGGACCTCCATGTTTAGGATTTGCCCAAGCAAGGGCCTCGTCCGACAGCAGGGACACAATGAAGGCAACCTTGGAATGCTCAGTGGGAAACTTCTGCCCATGCAACTCATAGTGGATCAGGCACTGGTTCAGGAATCCACGGTTTTAGGATCTCCACCATAGCGCAATGGCAGAGGAAGTTGCACACCAGCGGCACACAAATCTGGATTTTCTATTATGGTTATTGCAGGGGTAGCAGCTACTGGCAACCCTGCAGTAGATGGAGAAGTGATGGCATCCAGACGAGCAGCGACATTTTGCATGAACTGCATCATGACATCCTGGCGTTCGCTCTGACGTCTGACTTCTTGTAACAGTTCCTGTACGACAGGCTTGGGGTGACCAGCAGGGTCCATGGCCTGTACTTTCATGAATGAGCAGGTGTGGGCCCACTGTGCTTCATGCCTTACCTCCTCTAAGGGCGTTGTCTAAGTCAGTGATTTTCAACCAGTGTGCCTCCAGCTGTTGCAAAACTACAACTCCCATCATGCCCAGGCAGCCTACAGCTATCAGCCTACAGAAGGGCATGGTGGGAGTTGTAGTTTTGCAACAGCTGGAGGCACACTGGTTGAAAATCACTGGTCTAAGTGAACCCCTCGATCTTCACAATACCCCTGATGGTGGGAATAGACTTTCCGAGGAGAGTACCAGGTTGCTACCTCTTGAGGAGGGTTGGAACAGGAGGCAGTTGGTCAGGTGGACCAGGAGGTACCTGCAAAGGTACCAGAGGTACAGTGGTGGTCAGAGGGCTGGGTCGTTACCAAGAGCAACAATGCAGGACCGAAGGATGAGGCAGAGGCGAAGTCAGACAGGCAATGGGTCAGGGCAGGCGGCACAGGTACAAGTCAGGCAATCCGGGTCAGCAATGAGAGAGTCAATGCAGGCAGGCAGGGATCAGGCGGGAAGCGGAGTCCGGTAACACAAGCAGGAGTCAGGAACACTGGAACACAGACAGCGCAATACAAGCACAACCAAAGGCAAGATTCAAGGACCTTGACACTGAGGCAACTGGGAAGAGGGCTGAGCCACTTATATATGATTAGGAGACCCAGGATTGGTCAATGAGGTCACATGATCCAACCCACATGATCAAACCTGCTCCGGCCCAGAGTGATTGATGCAACGGACAAGGATGTTGTAGCCAGGGCTGAATGGAAACTCTGGAGCGGATCACAGAGCAACAGCACTTACGCCGACAGAGCCCAGGACTGCAGTGGCGAACGGGAAACACAGGCAGCAGATCACCGCTGAACACGACGCCCAGGACTGCGGCGTCAAGCAGGGGAACAGCGGCGCACAGCAGCCGCTGTTACACTGAGTATATACCGTTAATAACTACCCTCTGTTTTCTATCACTGAGCCAGTTACTTACCCACATACAGACACTCTCTCCCAGTCCAAGCATTCTCATTTTATATAATAACCTTTTATGTGGTACAGTGTCAAATGCTTTGGAGAAATGCAGATATACAACATCCATTGATTCATCGCGGTCAAGTCTACAACTTACCTCCTCATAGAAACTGATTAAATTAGTTTGACATGACCAATCCCCCATGAAGCCATGCTGATATAGTGTTATTTGATTATTTTCATAGCGGTACTCCAAGATAGCATCTCTTAGAAAACCTTCAAACAGTTTACCCATGACAGATTTCTTATTTGGAACACCTTCCAAAATTAGTTCGGCCATGGAGTCCAGATCATTAAATTGTTGTTTTGTTGCAGTAAGCCAAACCTTAATTCTTGTTAACTCTTTAGGAAAGGTATGCAACTTTATGTCATCTGGTTGATTTTTTTTTCTCCCAGTTTTGCTGAGACATCCATTGACTAGGCAGGAAGGCATTGTATATCTGTTTACAAGAATAAAAACATACAAAGATACAAAATTAAAACTAAGTAGTGGCAAATATTGCCACTTCAATATGTAATTAGGCAGAATGGGTGAATGGTCCTTAGGAATAGCTAACATATATTATTAACCGCTTAATACTAATTACTTATCATTATGTATTACTTAATATTAATTGTTACTTACCCAAATAAAAGAGGTATATACCGTAGAAGAATCCAGTTGTTTGAGGAGGGGCCAATTAATCCTGTTGGTATCAACAGTTAACTAATTAGTTGTTCATTTTTTATTTAATGATTAGCAAAGGTAATAAAAATCATAATATTTATGGTATTTTGTGGTCTAAGTGCTTCTTTTTAATCTATATCTTCTTCAAGTGGAACATACAAAACGACACCTGAGAAAAAACATCAAAAAGCAACTTTATTCTCTTTAGTTCAACTAAAAAGTGTGAGGACACATTGAGTGTAGGAACTTCACAGAATCGACTAGCATAGAATTTCTAATTGGCACGTTAAAGTGATTAGATTTGGTCTTGTTGTTTTATTTCATTTTTCCCACAAATGGCGATCATTAGGCATGTACAGGTGGCATTAAATCAGAGGACCACAAAGAGGAACGCAGAAAAGTTGGCACTATGGTGATAGGCAGACAGTAGTAGTAGAGTGATCTGGTAACCGCATGCACTGCAACCGGAGAGCATGAGGTTGTCAATATGGCTTATAGTGCTTGATACATTGGTGCCAGTGGCTATTGGAAACCACATGCGCCGCAATGGTAGCGCATGTGGTCGCCAATATGGCTTATAGTGCCAGTTTAATTGATGGCAGTGGCAACCACATAATAGTGCCTGATACATTGGTGGCAGTGGCTATTGGCAACCACATGCGCCGAAATGGCAGCGCATGTGGTTGCCAATTTGGCTTATAGTGCCTGATACATTGGTGGCAGTGGCAATTGGCAACCACATGCGCCGCAATGGCAGTGCATGTGGTTGCCAATTTGGCTTATAATGCCAGATTCATTGGTGGCAGTGGTAGTGGCAACCAGATGCGCCACACAGACAACGCATGTGGTTGCCAATTTGGCTTATAGTGCCTGATACATTGGTGGCAGTGGCTATTTGCAACCACATGCACTGCAATGGCAACGCATGTGATTGCCAATTTGGCTTATAGTGCCTGATGCATTGGTGTCAGGGGCATTTGCCATTCACTTTGCCCAATTAAACAGATAAGGTTTTTAAAATAAAATATAATGTCCCCCTTTGACGTTGGTGGAAGTGGGAGGACACAGGGAAGTAAGAGGGAGGAGAGAATACTCACCTTTCGATCCTCCCAGAAGAAAAGCTCCTCAGCTCTCTGAAGTCGTACGCGCCGCCACTTCCGGGTGCAGTGACATGACAGCGCATGCGTACTACAGGTAAAGGACTGGCAGAGTTCGGCGCTGTACTGTAAGTGTAGTGCGCACATGCCGTCAGACGAGTGAGTGCGCATGCGCTGGATCTCAGCGCTAGACCAGAGAGTCTAGAGCTGTCATCAATCATACATCAGAGGGGCGTTTTTTTAAACATGTAGGGCAGCACTAAAAGGAAGGAGGGCGTTACAGAAGCGGTGCTCAGACGAAATTAACATGCCTCCCAGTGCTCCAATGCCTCATTTATGTATTTTTAAAAGTAGATTTTGCAGCATAATCGCAACTTGATTCAAGGAAATAAAGGTATGTGTGTGTAAACGGCTTTGAGCCCTATCTGTCTATATACATATCTAACTCTATATACTTGAAACTGGTGACAGAGCCTTTTTAACCTCTAACCTCGAATCTAGAGATCAAGGACTGGACCTTGCTCAGTGAAAAAGATGCTTCTCTACCTAAGGCCCCATTCACACAACCGTATGTTCATTTCCGTATCTTATCCGCAATTTTGCAGATAAGATGCGGAACCATACGGACCCATTCATTTTTCCATAGGAGAAAAAAAAATGTGGAATGCACACCGTGTGCATTCCGCATCCGTATATTACGGAAGTTCTCCCGCAAAAAAAAGGAAACATGTCCTATACTTGGCCGCAAAACACGTCCGTAGCCCCATTAAAGTCAATGGGTCCGCAAAATTACGGAACACTACGGAAGACTTTCTGTATGTCTTCCGTTCCGTTTTTATACGGACACGGAATACATACGGTCGTGTGAATGGAGCCTTAGGCTTGTATGTATAAGATAGCATAACTCTGTTTTGCTTTATTAATGTTAACCCTTTTTGACTTCTTGTACTATGTTCTTGCCTCCAGCTCTGGTTTCTAATTTGTTTTAGCTGAGATGCTGGGTGTTGCTCTTCTCTCTCTTTCTTTTCTGTATCTGCAAATTATTCTTTTGTCTTTATCATGTAGCATTTCACTCTTTATTATAGATCTCCTTGATCTATCTCTTAGTCTGGGATCCTTCGTTTCTCCCCCCTCCCCCCGAAGATATCCCCAACATAAGCTACTAAGTTTCTGACCCCCTGGAGACAAGGGGCTCATCCCATCAGGGGTCAGCTGCTTTAGTATCTCTTGCTGTTCTCTGGCTTAGGTGAGTCTAATGGCTCGAAGTGTTTCTGTTAAGTTTTATTTCTCTTTTCCATTGTTTTTTCTCTTTGAAAATGATAACGTTTTATCACTTGACATACAATAGTGATTACGTTTATTCCCAATTTGGCTGCACCACTTGTTCCTTCTTCGCTCTAGATTATACTTTTATCCCATATATACAATATATCTGATTTAAGTATAGCCTCTATAATGTTTAAGGCCTAAATAGCCCTAAAACGCACATATCTAACTACATTTTTAAAAAGCAATAAGATAGATATTGTCTGTCTTTCTCCAAGAGACGCACTTTAAGAAATCATCCACCCCAATTTCAAAATGCGAAATTTTCTTCAACTTAACTACCCCGGTTAAAAATCAAAAAGGGGTCTCTATAGCTATAAAAAAAAACTGTAGATTTTAAAACTATTAATATCTGCACAAATGAGAAGATTTATTCTAGCAAAAGGCACAATTAAAGATCAGATATATACTTTAGCTAATATATATGCCTCTAACACTGACCAATCTAACTTTCTGAGATATGTCTTTTCCAAGCTAGACCCTTTTGTTGAAGGTAATCTAATTTTTGGTGGAGATCTCAATGTAGTCCTGGACACTACAAATGGATCCTCCTCTGTTTCGATAAAACACTTGAGATCAATAAAGAAACATATGCACAACCATCAACTGATAGATACTTGGCGTTTCCTCAACCCTAAAGAGAAGGACTATTCTTTCTATTCTCCAATACATAATCATTATTCTAGAATCGACTACTGATTCATTCAGGAAAATCACCTAGACTGGATTGAAGAAGCTAATTATGGTATCCATTTCCGACCACGCCCCCCTGATCATCCAACTAAAATCTGCAGGAGAGATGGTCTACAGGGGAACTTGGGTTTTAAATGATTCTCTCTTAAACTCTGAAGATGACTCGGTTAAACTTGGTGAACAGCTGAATATCTCATTTTGTGAAAATAAGATGGAAGAGACAAAGAAAGCTCTCATATGGGAAACCCATAAAGCAGTACCGTATTTTTCGTTTTATAAGACGCACTTTTTTTCCCTCCAAAGTGGAGGGAAAAAGTCCCTGCGTCTTATAAAACGAATGTAGCTAATTAAGTGGCTCAGGAGCTCTTACTAACAGCTCTTGAGCCTGCCATTAAACAGTTGCGCGGGCTGGCGGCTTCACTGAAGGCTTTTGCCTCCAGCCCGCACTTCCTTAACTAACAGGCACCACGGGCGGGCTGGCGGCTGTGCTCTGCTGCCGCAGCCCGCGCGTCCATATTTAAGGGAAAGTATACGTTCTGCGAGCGAGCGGGCGGGCAGGCAGCTTCACTCACTGCTTAGTGCTGCCCAGCCCGCATGTCAGCCTTACCTAGGAAACATCTTCTGCAGCACCGCGGGCTGGGCGCATACCTAGTAAAACGTTCTGCGGGCTGGCGGCAGCAGTAGGCAGTGCGTAAAGCCGCCAGCCCGCACTTAAATAACTAACAGGCACCACGGGCGGGCTGGCGGCTGTGCTCTGCTGCCGCAGCCCGCTCGTCCATATTTAAGGGGCGGTAAACGTTGAGCGGGCGGGCGTCCTGGCAGCTTCACTCACTGCTTAGTGCTGCCCAGCCCGCATGTCAGTCTTACCTAGGAAACATCTCCTGCAGGACCGCGGGCTGGGCGCATACCTAGTAAAACGTTCTGCGCCAGCCCGCACTTATTTTCGTATTGGAGGCTCTCCTGAGCTACCGAGGGCTGGTGGCTTTAATGAAGTTCTTCTGCCGCCAGCCCGCATTTGATTAGTCCTGCTGATTGGTGGTGGGCTCACTGTTGCTGCCCACACCTCCACCAATCAGCCTCCTACAGTCTCCCGCTGTACCAGCTCCGCTCCTGCTGTGTACAGCGGTTTTGTGGACCCTGTGCCTGGGTGAGTGATGCTCAGGGTATACTGTATTAAAAATTACTGTAAATCTGCCATAAATGACTATAACCCCCCTCATTTATAGGTATCCAATCCACCCATGTACTGTAGTACATGGTTGGATTCCTATGGATGAGGGGGGTTATAGTCATATTTAATATAAACACTGTCCAGGGATACCATCATTCTGTAATTGGCATGTGTTTATATCAAATATGACTATAACCTCCCTCATCCATAGAAATCCACCCATGTACGGCAGTATATGAGTAGATTCCTATGGATGAGGGGAGTTATAGTCATATTTGATATAAACACATGCCAATTACAGAACTATCGCTGGACAGTGTTTATATCAAATATGACTATAACCTCCCTCATCCATAAGAATCCATCCATGTACTACAGTATATGAGTAGATTCCTATGGATGAGGGGGTTATAGTCATATTTACGGTAATATACGGTAAACACATTCCAATTGTACTGAACAGTCCATGTTTACCGTATACGGTATTTACGGTAATCTGACTAGAACTCCCCTCATCCTTTAGAATACAATAATGTACAGTACCTAGAGTACATCAGTGTATTCTTTAGGATGATGGGGGTTATAATCACATAAGTATAATCCACCGTTCCCTCATAACAGTGCGTCATCCACAGATCCCCATAACAGTATCATCCACAGATCCCCCATAACAGTATCATCCACAGATCCCCCATAACAGTATCATCCACAGATCCCCCATAACAGTGTCATCCACACATCCCCCATAACAGTGTCATCCACACATCCCCCATAACAGTGTCATCCACACATCCCCCATAACAGTGTCATCCACTGACCCCCATAACAGTGTCATCCACAGATCCCCCATAACAGTGTCATCCACAGATCCCCCATAACAGTGTCATCCACAGATCCCCCATAACAGTGTCATCCACAGATCCCCCATAACAGTGTCATCCACAGATCCCCCATAACAGTGTCATCCACAGATCCCCATAACAGTGTCATCCAATCCCCAACAGTCATCCACAGATCCCCATAACAGTGTCATCCACAGATCCCCCATAACAGTGTCATCCACAGATCCCCCATAACAGTGACATCCACTAATATTCTCAGCTATAGTGTTCCTATGACTATGAAGGACACAATGCTGACAGTTCTTTTATCACTGTATTTTGTTATAGAAAGCTACTGTACTGTAGTCTCCTGCTGCAGACAAATTTAGAAAGATGTCAAAGCAGAAAAGGCTTTCATATAAGATCCCTTTTAAATTGGAGGTGATAAATATGCCAAAGAGCATGGAAACAGGGCAGCTGAGAGACATTTCGGACCGCCTCCAACAGAAAAGATGATACGGGAGTGGAGGAAACAGGAGGATCAGCTACAGAAAGCAGAGAAAAGCAAGCACACTTTTCGTGGACGTACAGCAAAATGGCCTCAGATTGACGTGGAAATTAAAGAGTGGATCACACGTCACAGGAACAACGGCTTCTCAGTGTCTACAAAAATGATCATATATGAAGCCAAGCGTCTAGCTGCTGAGAAAGGCTATGATGACTTCACTGGATCCCCATCATGGTGCTACAGATTCATGAGGAGATGTGGCCTTGCTATGCGCACCAAAACCAGAATTGCGCAAAAAATGCCAAAAGAGTACGAGTCCAAGATTCTCTTTTCACAAATATGTGCTGGACTCAAGAAAGAGAAATGGGTATGAACTAGGCCAGATTGGGAATATGGATGAAGTCCCATTAACCTTCGATGTTCCATCGAACAGGACCGTCAATCTAAGAGGTGCAAAGACCGTAACGGTGAAGACCTCAGGGCATGAAAAAACCCATTACACGGTCGTGTTGTCCTGCTGCGCAGATGGGACCAAACTGCCACCAATGTTGATATTTAAGAGAAAAAACATGCCTAAAGAGGCAATTCCGAGAGGCGTAATTGTCCATGTACATGACAAAGGGTGGATGGACGAGAATGGGATGAGAGTCTGGGTCGATAAAGTTTGGTCCAAACGCCCTGGAGGGCTTCTGAAGAAATTGGCCCTACTTGTGCTTGACCAGTTTAGGGCACATATTAGTGAACCCACAAAAAAGAGGTTCAAGGATGTGAACACCCACTTAGCAGTGATACCTGGAGGGCTTACCAGCCAGCTACAGCCTTTGGATGTGTCCATCAACAAACCATTCAAGGTTTTTATGAGAGAGGAGTGGAATAGGTGGATGTCTGCCGGGAATCACGACCTTACACCAAGTGGACGCATGAAAAGGCCCACTATCACCCAGGTATGCGAGTGGGTGAAGTCTTCATGGCAGTCAGTACGGGAGGAAACTGTTATAAAATCCTTCAAAAAGTGTGGCATTAGTAATGCCTTAGACGGTTCTGAGGATGATGCCCTCTATCAAGACTCAAGTGACAGCGATACAACTGTTAGTGAGCCACTGAGCTTGAGTTCAGACAGTGACGAGGAGTTTTTGGGGTTCTCAGAGGACTAGAGTGTACTATTACTGTTACTGTTACTATTACTTAACTGTAATTACCATAATAATGGTTCATAATGTTATTTTCATTATTGTTATTTTATTAAAATGTTTAAGCCCACCTTTTAGTTCAAATTATTTTTCCCCCATTTTCCTCCTCTGAAAACTAGGTGCGTCTTATCATCAGGTGCGTCTTATAAAGCGAAAAATACGGTAATTCGAGCTTATCTAATACAATTGGGTGCCAGGAAGAAAAACGAGAGAACAAAGAAAATAAATGACCTTAAAGGGAGACCTGTTTTTCACCTATATAACTAACAGCACTGCCCCACAGAAGATTGCACACTTTAAATATCGACCCTATCTGGGTATGGGTTTTTAATTAAAAATATAATCACAGCTGGCTAAATTAGCCTATACACCCTACTTGACCCAGATATAAAGTGGACTTATTTATACAATAGTTAAAATACAACTTTTATTTATTGCTTCTAAAATAAACAGTGAGTGGTCCCTATTGAAAATCCTGCTGTCACTGACTGCGGCTCTACTTATATAGTAACCTATAGTGTAACGGTGATGCTGGAAGTGTGCACAATTCCAAGCCCACCACACTTGCTGTTTGTATTAGGCTGAGGCTTGTCTAGTTACATTCACTGGCAAGAGAACCTCCACACACCATCAGACATTCATTACTGCAGACTGATTGTCTTTTGAGGTGCTATACTAAGCAGCATACAGCTTAAGCAGGCTTTAAAAGCTAGCTCTGCCCCCCGACATGTTTCACCAGCAACGCTAGCTTCCTCAGGGGTAATGGGCAAGTCTGGGGGGCAGAGCTAGGTTTTAAAGCCTGCAAGTCTGCCCATTACCCCTGGGGAAGCTAGCGTTGCTGGTGAAACATGTTGGGGGGCAGAGCTAGGTTTTAAAGCCTGCTTTAGCTGTATGCTGCTTAGTATAGCACCTCAAAAGACTTAGTCTGCAGTAATGAATGTCTGATGGTGTGTGGAGGTTCTCTTGCCAGTGAATGTAACTGGACAAGCCTCAGCTTGATACAAACAGCAAGTGTGGTGGGCTGGGAATTGTGCACACTTCCAGCATCACCGTTACACTATAGGTTACTATATAAGTAGAGCCGCAGTCAGTGACAGCAGGATTTTTAATAGGGACCACTCACTGTTTATTTTAGAAGCAATAAATAAAAGTTGTATTTTAACTATTGTATAAATAAGTCCACTTTATATCTTTGATCCTGACGACCCTTTGATCCTGATTTCTACTGATGCGGAACAGGGCTTTGATAGACTGAACTGGACTTTTTCTAGAAGCTTCTTGCATAAATTTGGCTTCCCAGCTGACTTTGTTAAAAAGATCATGGCGGGGTGTGGCCAGCAGCCGACATGGCTGGACGCGTGTGAAGAGAGCGCTGCGGGTACGGCTGCAAATCTTGGATAAATCCTGTCCCTCACCATCGAGACACAGCTCTTCAAGGCTCAGGAGGCGCCCTGCATCACAGAGGCAGAGAGTGGGTACTCCTCAGGGACGAAAGAGGCGCTGAGTGGAACGCACCGGTATCTGCCGCATGTAGCCTGCCCGACGGAACCTGGACCCGGTGAGGAGCCCTGACGTGCGAGCGGAGATCCCTGGGAGGGGAGTGCCAGCCAGAGGAGCTGCAGATATTTTGCAGGCAGAGAGCCCGATTCGGGCAGGGGAGGCGGCTGTTTCCCGCCAAGCGGCCATCATTCACTGCCGCTCCGGGAAGAAGGGAGGAGCTACAGCAAGCCCGGGGACCCACAAGAGCGCGGTCAGCACAAACGGCCGTACGCAGTGCCCAGTGTGAATAAAACCAACTCTGGACAACCCACAAATAAGGCCCCACAAGCAAGCAGGTACTGGCACAGAGGGATTAAGTGGCATTAATACACCCAAGGGACCAGCCCACGTTCCTGCCCTGGGCCTGCAGCTCTATTTGGATTAGCTCCTGTCAGAGATAGATCCGTATACTAACATCCAACAGCCATATTGGAAGTAGCCCCTTCCCGGGGCAAACTCCTCCACCAATATCCTTGCCATATCTGATTTGGGCTCCACACCTCTATAATGGGTCCTCAAAAGCATACACAATCGGCTGCGAACAAGCTAAAAGAATTTGCCAGGCAGCCAGAAGAAAACTCGCGGTCACCGCTGCCATAGAGAAATGTACATACTAGGGCCAGCACAATGCCTGATCCTCCTGTCTTGTCGCCAGCATCAGAGGAAGAACAAGCTGAACCTACACTCAAGCAGGTGACAACACAAGTGTTGGACGCGATCACTGCCTGCAAGACATCCTTAACAGGAAAACTTGATGAAGTCAAAATTGACCTGAGCCTATTGCGTCAAGACCTACATAATCTACGAGATCGTGTGCATAACGCAGAGGAGCGTATTTTGAGAGTAGAAGACCTGACGGCTACGGTCCCTAGATCTTTATCTGATCTTCAAACAAAGGCCGAGGCCTGGAAACAAAAAGCTGGCGATCTGGAAAATAGAATGAGAAGAAATTACATCAGAATTATTGGCCTTACAGAAAGAGCAGAGGCAGGGACGTAGCTAAAGGCTCATGGGCCCTGTTGCAAGAGCTCAGCTTGGGCCCCCTTCCCTCAGTGCTTTGTGTGTTATGCGACACAAGGGTCTTTGGGCCCCCTCAGGCTCCTGGGCCCGGTAGCGACTGCTACCTCTGCACCCCCTATACCTACGCCCCTGAGCAGAGGGCAGATCGCCAGACGAATTCATTGAGAAATGGATAACAGAATTATTCCCTGAAGCCAACTTCTCCTCAGCATTTGCGGTAGAAAGAGCACATCAGGTCCCTGCTATACCACCACCGCCGGGCGCTCCTCTGCGTCCTATGATAGCCAGATTCCTTAACTGTAAAGACAGGGATCGAATTTTGATGCTTGCAAGACGGAAGCAGGAGATTGTATATGAGAACACAGAGTATCTATTTTCCCTGATTTCTCTATGGAATTGCAAAAGCAGCGTGCTACTTTTCTGGATGTCAAGAGACGTCTGAGGGAGAATAACATTCCATACTCTATGGGATATTCTGCCAGACTGCGTGTAGTGGACGGAGATAAGGCAGTCTTCTTCACCTCCACCAGAGAAGTCTCAGACTGGCTCGCCTTGAGACGTCGATCCCCAAGACGCTGACAAGATCACAAGCACTACATGAAGATCTCAAAAAAGATCATGGCACTTTACACCATCCCATCGGCATCTATCAAGATCAACGGTTTCCTGTCTCTTCCATTTTCTATTTAAAACTGAACTAGACAAGGTTGTCATACATAGTAACATACATAGTAACATAGTTTATAAGGCCAAAAAAAAGACATTCTTTCCATCCAGTTCGGCCTGTTATCCTACAAGTTGATCCAGAGGAAGGCAAAAAATCCCTGTGAGGTAGAAGCCAATTTTCCCCACTTTAGGGGAAAAAATTCCTTGCCGACTCCAATCAGGCAATCAGAATTACTCCCTGGATCAACGACACATCTCTAGTAACTATAACCTGTAATTAGGGCTGGGCGATTAATCGAATTAATTCGATTAATTCGCCCATTGCCACCCTCACGATTTTATTTTTTAGGAAAATCGTGAATTCGATTTTCCTAAAAATGGCGCCCGACATAAAATAAAAAAAATCTCTCACCTGTCCTGCGCGCGGCTCCGCTCCGGCGCTCCTCTTCCGGGTCTGCGCTGCACTGTCCTGACCGCGTACAGCGTCAGGACGTAGTGCGCACACTCTGACCTGACGCTGCACGCAGTCAGGTGACAGTGCAGCGCCGGGAGAAGAAGACACAGAGCGCCGGACCTGGAGCGGAGCCGCAACGGAGGACAGGTGAGAGAGATTTTTTTTTTATTATTATTTTGGTGGCTGAAGGGGGCACTTTGGGCTGCTCTGAGGCCAGGAGGGGGGCACTTTGGGCTGCTCTGAGGCCAGGAGGGGGGCACTTTGGGGCTGCTCTGAGGCCAGGAGGGGGCACTTTGGGCTGCTCTGAGGCCAGGAGGGGGGCACTTTGGGCTGCTCTGAGGCCAGGAGGGGGGCACTTTGGGCTGCTCTGAGGCCAGGAGGGGGGCACTTTGGGCTGCTCTGAGGCCAGGAGGGGGGCACTTTGGGCTGCTCTGAGGCCAGGAGGGGGGCACTTTGGGCTGCTCTGAGGCCAGGAGGGGGGCACTTTGGGCTGCTCTGAGGCCAGGAGGGGGGCACTTTGGGCTGCTCTGAGGCCAGGAGGGGGGCACTTTGGGCTGCTCTGAGGCCAGGAGGGGGGCACTTTGGGCTGCTCTGAGGCCAGGAGGGGGGCACTTTGGGCTGCTCTGAGGCCAGGAGGGGGGCACTTTGGGCTGCTCTGAGGCCAGGAGGGGGGCACTTTGGGCTGCTCTGAGGCCAGGAGGGGGGCACTTTGGGCTGCTCTGAGGGGGCTGCTCTGAGGCCAGGAGGGGGCACTTTGGGCTGCTCTGAGGCCAGGAGGGGGGCACTTTGGGCTGCTCTGAGGCCAGGAGGGGGCACTTTGGGCTGATCTGAGGTCTGATGGGGGCTCAGTTGGCTAATCTGAGGTCTGATAAGGGCACAGTGGGCTAATCTGAGGTCTGATGGGGGCACGGTGGGCTGATGTGGGGTCTGATGGGGGCACAGTGGGCTGATGTGGGGTCTGATAAGGGCACAGTGGGCTAATCTGAGGTCTGATGGGGGCAACAGTGGGCTGATGTGGGGTCTGATGGGGGCACAGTGGGCTGATGTGGGGTCTGATGGGGGCACAGTAGGCTGATGTGGGGTCTGATGGGGGCACAGTGGGCTGATGTGGGGTCTGATGGGGGCACAGTGGGCTGATGTGGGGTCTGATGGGGGCACAGTGGGCTGATCTGAGCTCTGATGGGGGCACAGTGGGCTGATGTGGGGTCTGAGGGGGGCACAGTGGGCCTGATGTGGGGTCTGATGGGGGCACAGTGGGCTGATGTGGGGTCTGATGGGGGCACAGTGGGCTGATCTGAGCTCTGATGGGGCACAATGGGCTGATCTGAGCTCTGATGGGGCACAATGGGCTGATCTGAGCTCTGATGGGGGCACAGTGGGCTGATGTGGGGTCTGATGGGGGCACAGTGGGCTGATGTGGGGTCTGATGGGGGCACAGTGGGCTGATGTGGGGTCTGATGGGGGCACAGTGGGCTGATCTGAGGTCTGATGGGGGCACAGTGGGCTGATCTGAGGTCTGATGGGGACACAGTGGGCTGCTCTGAGGTCTGAAGAGGGCACTTTGGGCTAATCTGAGTTTGAGGTCTGATGGGGCACAGTGGGCTGATGCTTTTTTTTATAGAGATATTTAAAAAACGGGGGGGGGGGGGGGGATTGTAATACAATACAATACAGTACAGTACAAATACCCCCCATCAGGCATCCTGGGGCCATAGGCAAAAGTTATTTCTAACAGGAGGTACCCTTTAATGACAGGTTTTATCTTATTCACAGTAAAAATGAAACGTTTGCACAAGCTGTGAATATATGTTGAAAAGTTATTTATATAAAGAAAAATTAATCAATCAACTGTGTCTTGTTTTTTTATTTTTTTTATATTTTTAATAACATAAGAAAATCGAGATTTAAATCGTGAATCGTCCAAAATTTAAAAAAAAAAAAAAAGATTTTTTTTTTTGGCCATATCGCCCAGCTCTACCTGTAATATTATTACACTCCAGAAATACATCCAGGCCCCTCTTGAACTCTTTTAGTGAACTCACCATCACCACCTCCTCAGGCAGAGAGTTCCATAGTCTCACTGCTCTTACCGTATAGAATCCTCTTCTATGTTTGTGTACAAACCTTCTTTCCTCCAGACGCAGAGGATGTCCCCTCGTCACAATACTGGGGATAAATAGATCATGGGAGAGATCTCTGTACTGACCCCTGATATATTTATACATAGTTATTAGATCTCCCCTTAGTCATCTTTTTTCTAAAGTAAATAACCCTAATTTTGATAATCTTTCTGGGTACTGTAGTCCACCTATTCCAGTTATTACTTTAGTTGCCCTCCTCTGAACCCTCTCCAGCTCTGCTATATCTGCCTTGTTCACAGGAGCCCATAACTGTACACAGTACTCCATGTGTGGTCTGAATACTGATTTGTAAAGTGGCAGGACTATGTTCTCATCACAGGCATCTATGCCTCTTTTGATGCAACCCATTATATTATTGACCTTGGCAGCAGCTGTCTGACACTGGTTTCTACAGCTTAGGCTACTTCCACACTTGCGTTTGCAGGATCTGTTTGTGAGATCCGTCACAGGCTCTCACAAACGGTCCTGAACTGATCAGTTTTGTCCTAATGCATTCTGAATAGAAAAGGATCCGTTCAGAATGCATCAGTTTTGCTTTGGTTTGCTTCAGTTCAGTCTCCATTCCGTTTTGGAGGCAGACACTAAAACGCTGCTTGCTGCGTTTTGGTGTCCGCATGAAGAAACTGATGCAAACGGATTGTCTGACACAATAGAAAACGGATCCGTCCTCCATTGACTTTCAATGGAGTTCAAGACAGATCCGTCTTTGCTATGTAAAAGATAATACAAACGGATACATTCAGAACGGATGCAGACGGTTGTATTATCATGACGGATCCGTTTGTGAAAGCCTGGACGGATCTCACAAACGGATCCTGCAAACGCAAGTGTGCAAGTAGCCTTAGTTTGAACCAGTTGGGAAAGGTAATTGTCTTTGGTTATTGCCAAGAACCTGTTTCCTTTATGAGATGTACAGGTTTCAGTTTTCCAGTCTAGAAGTGCATCTCAATAAATTAGAATATCATCAAAAAGTTTTTTTTTCAGTAATTCAGTTCAAAAAGTCAAACACATATATTATATAGAGTCATTACAAACAGAGTGAACTTTTTCAAGTGTTTATTTATGTTAATGTTGATTATGGCTTACAGCCAAGGAAAACCCAAAATTTATTATCTCAGAAAATTAGAATAATTAACCCAAAACACCTGCAAAGGCTTCCTAAGCCTTTAAAAGGGTCCCTTAGTCTGGTTCAGTAGGCAACACAATCATGGGGAAGACTGCTGAGTTGACAGATGTCCAGAAGGCCATCACTGACACGTCATTTTGAGGGTAAGCCACAAAAGGTTATTGCTAAAGAGTTCACAGAGTGCTGTATCAAAGCATATTAATGGAAAGTTGAGTGGAAGGAAAAAGGGTGGAAGAAAAAGGTGCACAAACAACATGGAGAATCACAGCCTTGATAGGATTGTTAAGAAAATGTCTTTCCTAAATTTGGGGGAGGTTCACATGGAGTGGACTGCTTCTGGAGTCAGTGCTTCAAGAGCCACCACACACAGAGGTATCCAGGACATGGGCTACAAGTGTCGCATTCCATGTGTCAAGCCACTCACGTCTTACCTGGGCCAAGGAGAAAAAGAACTGGACTGTTGCTCAGTGGTCAAAGGTGTTGTTCTCAGATGAAAGTAAATTTTGCATTTCATTTGGAAATCAAGGTCCCAGATTCTGGAGGAAGAGTGGAGAGGCACTCAATCCAGGCTGCTTGAGGTCTAGTGTGAAGTTTCCACAATCAGTGATGGTTTGGGGAGCCATGTCATCTGCTGATGTAGGTCCACTGTGTTTTATCAAGACCAAAGTCAGTGCAGCTGTCTACTAGGAAATTTTAGAGTGCTTTATGCTTCCCTCTGCCAACAAGCTTTGTGGAGATGGAATTTTTATTTTCCAGCAGGACTTGGCATTTGTCCACACTGATAAAGTACCAATACCTGATTTAATAACCACAGTATCACGGAGCTCGATTAGCCAGCAAACTCGCCTGACCTTAACCCCATGGAGACACTAGACCCAACAATGCAGACGACCTGAAGGCTGCTATCAAAGCAACCTGGGCTTCCATAACTCCTCTGCAGTGCCACAGGCTGATCGCCTCCATGCCACACTGCATTGATGCAATCATTCATGAAAAAGGAGCCCCAACCAAGTATTGAGTGCATTTACTGTACATACTTTTCATTTGGCCAACATTTCTGTGTTTAAAAAAAGTTACAGTTGGTCTAATATAATATTCTAATTTTCTGAGATAATGACTTTTGGGTTTTCCTTGGCTATAAGCCATAATCATCAACATTAACATAAATAAACATTTGAAAAAGTTCACTCTGTTTGTTGATCCTATATAATATATGTGTTTCACTTTTTGAATTGATATTCTAACTTATTGAGATGCATAATAACAACCTTGTTATGATTTGCCACCTCATCTATTTCGATTAGAAGTAGATTTTCTGTGGACTCTGGTATATTAGGTGGTTTATAATAAACTCCTATTAGTATTTTAATATTGTTTTTGGCTCCATGTATTTCTACCCACAGTGACTCCACATGTTCATGTCCCTCACTTATATCTTCCCGTAGTGTGGGCTTTAGACAGGACTTTACATAAAGGCAGACTCCTCCCCCTCTCCGGTTTTGGCGATCCTTTCTAAACAGACCGTAACCCTGTACATTAGCTGCCCAGTCATAGCTATCAACCAGCCATGTCTCAGTTATTCCCACTATGTCATAGTCCTTCTCAAACATCACTACTTCCAGTTCACCAGTTTTATTAGTCAGGCTTCTGGCATTAGTATACATAGAATTAAGAGGTTTATGTATATTTTTTACCCTACACCTTTTCTTCTGAACTGTTCTAGTCCCTCCTTTCATTCCTCCCCTAGTTCCATTACCTCGTCCCCGGTCTCTGTCTGCCCGTTATGTCATTTCCAGCCCCCCCAGTCCCTAGTTTAAACACTCCTCCAACCTTGTAGCCATCTTCTCCCCCAAAACAGTTGCCCCTTCCCTATTAAGTTGCAGCCCATCTCTACAATAGAGCTTGTAGCCGACGGAGAAGTCAGCCCAGTTCTCCAGGAACCCAAATCCCTCCTTCCTACACAAGTTTTTGAGCCACTTGTTTAGCTCCCTAATCTCCCGCTGCCTTTCTTCTGTGGCTCGTTGTACAGGCAGTATTTTGGAAAACACTACCTTTGAGGTCCTTGCCCTAAGCTTATTACCTAAATCCCTAAAATCATTTTTAAGGACGCTCCACCTACCTCTAACTTTGTCATTGGTTCTGATATGGACCATGACTGCTGGATCTTCTCCAGTCCCTCCCAGTAATCTGTCAACCGGATCTACGATGTGTCAAACTCGAGTGGCAGGAAGACAACACATCGTTCGACGATCCCGGTCTTTGTGACAGATTGCCCTCTTTGTACCCTTAATAGTTGAGTCTCCCACTACCAGCACCTGTCTGGCCTGCCCTGCTGTCCCGGTCCCCTGCTTACTGGAGCTGACATTCCCCTGACTGTCAGAGGAAGTGTCCGGCTGCAGCAGTGCTCTCCTTGAACTGACATCCCCTCATCTGCCAAACTTGCAAACTTGTTGGGGTGTGTCAGATCAGGGCTAGCCTCCCTGGCACTTTTCCCTCTACCCCGCTTTCTAACTGTTAACCAGCTACCTTCCTCACTTTCCTGAGCCTCCTAGCTACCACCTTCCCCCATATCTACTACATAGAGTGCTTGCTCAGTGAGCAGCAAACTCTTTTCCAAATTGTCAGCGTTTCTCAGTGTTGAAACTCGCCCGGTGAGATACATGATGTGCGATTCCAAACTAGCAATTTGCTCACATTTTGAACAAAAATATGGACCCTTAAACGGCTGTTCCAGGACTGCATACATTAGACAAGATGTGAACTGAACTGCACTGTCAATAATGGAACACATACTAAATGGGGATTACGCAAGAAAAGAGAAAAAATACAATACTGTGATAAGAAACTGACTTACTGAAGTGCCCGAATCTTTTTATTTATTTATTTGTTTTATGCACTTATATAGCGGTACTATATTCCACAGCGCTTTACAGACATTAGCATCTGGCTGTCCCCAATGAGGCTCACAATCTAAGGTCCCTATCAGTATGTCTTTGGAGTGTGGGAGGAAACCAGAGTACCCGGAGGAAACTCACGCAAACACAGGGAGAACATACAAACTCCTTGCAGTTTGAAGTCACGTAATCTAAAGTCACACATGTAGGAGGAAGAGATGTGAGGTTTAATGCAGACAAAATGGAGTCAGATGCCAGTGAAGGAAAGTTACAGAGTTTTCCTGGCTGACCAGTCTAGAATCTTCCCGTCAATCATTCCCGTAGAGTAAAAGGAAGATTCTAGCGGCTTCTGTTTGTTGAATGACTAGTATGATAATGATGGGTGTAAGAGGGTCGTAAACCACAGTTGTTGTCCATGTAGCAGTGTTATGTAACACCTTTGTGTATATATACTGTGACTGTCACTGACACTCTTTGTAACAGTACTGACCATCATGCTGTACCCTGTGCTTCTGCTGGGCACAGTAATAAAGATCTACTTCATATATTATAAAACTTACAACGAGCATCTGGAATATTATTCTACTATGGTATAAACCCCTAGAAGACCAAGTGCTGTCGGACACTTGATGCAGCGAGTGAGGGAGTGTATTGAGGATCCATGTCTTCATGAAATTGTAGGTTTATTTAATCAAATAGAGCGACGTTTCGACATATAAGGTCTTTTTCAAGCAAGGTGTGTTACCCATAATTGAAATCTCTCATTGCTGGTGGGAATATAGCTGCACCTAATGTTCCACATGTCGAGTCCATACCATGTACAGCGCTGGTGCGCTGTCAGGCCGGAAGTGCTAGAGTGGTACACTTTAGTGCTGTAATATGCTGTGGCGTACGTAAGAGCGTCCTGTTGCCTGGCAACCCATTCGCATCGCTGGAGGTGGCACTAGAGCGTATCAAACTGCGAACGTATCATGTGTGATACACAGAAGTGGTCTGCGACTGTTCTAAATGATGACACCTCAAAGTGTGTCATCTGTAAAAGGTGGCAGTTGCTTATACATTCCAATTACATCATATTTGTCCCTATTACTAACTACTATTGACTCTGGCCAGCTTGAGAGCAAATGTATATAATTTTTTCTTCTCAAGCGGACAGCATATCAACGTAGCCTATATACAGAGAGTCAATAGTACTGCCATAATACTGCCTGATATATCAATAGGGTTATGTCCAGGAGGAGAACCAGTTAAAGGGTTAGTAAGTCCTCGGAGTATGTCAATGGTAACAATGGGCTGCCTCAAAGCCAAGTTTCAGTAACAGTTGTAAAAATCTATTTTATACCTCTAATATAAACATATGCCAGACAGACCTCTGTACAACTATATAAATACATCCATATACTCAGTGCTATCCAATTATAGATGGTAAATCTTATGATCCAGTCAGTATCTGTGTCTGCGAGAATAGATGGAGAATAGATACACAAAGAGAGACCTTAGTGTAGTATAACCTAGATACATTCACACCATCGCTAGCAAGTGGGCTTACCATCCGTGGGTTCCCACCCCGGACAGTATTAACCCCTAGCCTGCTATAAATTCACGATTAGTAAGGGGAGAGTTTATAATCCTACATCTGGTGGATACATCTGGTCGGAGTCTCCTTTACAATTTTTTGGGGAGATCTACTGATCCTACCCAGTACTCACTCCATCCCTGGAGTGAATACAACAGGTCGGGGTCTCTCTTAGTAAGGACCATTCAGTTGATTAAGACTAGGTAATTATGACACCAGAAGGTCTCCAAGTTGGATTGCTTAAGCGGATAAGGGTATCCCTATATTCACAGACCCTAGGTACTCACTGTCCAATAGAGCATATATTAGTACAGATACCTTTATCTGGCTTAATGTTTATGGTATAAAGTACTTATGGTAATCAATGTCCTGTATGTACCAAACCTTAGAAGGGAGGGAGCCAAACAAGAGATGAAGTTCTTATATTGAAGACAATTCTCCGAGGTCTGATTCACACTAAAACAAATGGAGAGAGAAAAAAAAAATAATAGTGCATACTGTGTCAATTGGGTGCTTATCACGACTATGTCGGGTTCACATCTTAAAGGGTTATTCTCATTTTAGACAATGGGGGCATATCGCTAGGAACGGAGTTGCAACGGTTTTGGCCGGATATCATCACAGTGCTTGAGACGCACGCTAACGCTGGATGGCATCGACAGGTGATTTACATCTTCTATCTATTTTAATGTATAAAGGCACACTAATGCACTGTCTCTCATTTCCCCCGACGAAGCCTGTTGGCGAAACGCGTAGGGTAAGTGAGGGACACTGTTTCGGGGAGTGTTTTGTATGGACCACTGGTGGCTGTATTGTATGTACTGTGTATCTAGCTTTGTTAAGCAGCGTATGTGATAACAGCCATAGGGATTTTGCTATTGTGATGTGGTAATGTGCTTTGTTACACCTAGAAGTGTTAGTGCTAGCCCTTTTTGAACAGTTGTCCCTCACTTGTATTAGTTCACTGTGCATTCTGTGGAGATTTTAATATACCTTTTATCTTGGTAATTTATGCAATTAATAAAGATTGATATTATAATACAATCACTTGGATTTTTTGAGTGATGTTGGTACATACCTTGTGTTTGTAGGATTTATGCGAAAGCTCTTGGGGTATAACCTCTCCACAAATCTACTCCCCATGGCCGTTAATCTTTAATCAACTAATTTTTCATCAGATACTATGCGTCTTACTCTGTTACAGTCAGTGGGTTTGATGAATAAATCTGTCATGAGAATACCATTTTCTACATATACAAGAACATCAAGGAATTGTGTGAAGATACCACTGTGAATTTTAGATCTTGATGTATGTCATTGATGTAAGCATGGAATTCCTGTAGCAGGTTCTCAGATCCCTTCCAAATGAGGAATATGTCATCTATATATCTCATCCACCTTCTCACAAATTTGAAGAGGGTGGATGGATATATATGAAGCTGCTCAAAGCATGCTATATATATGTTAGCATACGTCACGTTAGATCCCATCGCGGTACCCCGACGCTGCACATAAAAGGACTCTTGGAACAAAAAGTAATTGCAAGTTAAAAGGATCTCAAGTAGGTCCAACAGAAAACTTTTAATCTCACTAGTGTAGTCAGACTGTGTTAGTGCCCATTTGACTGCCTCCAAACCTCGTTCGTGGTCTATACTAGTATACAAGTTAGTTACATCAAAGGAGACCAATAAGTTGCCCTCTGTAAATTAAACATTATGTAGTTTTGTGAGAAAGTCTGTTGTGTCTCGTACATAAGAGTTAGTCACCACTGCAAAAGGTCTGAGAAGCTTATCCAAATAAACTGCCGCATAAACTGCCGCATGTGCAAAAACCGAGTCTATCCCTGAGACTATTCGGCGTCCTGAGGAGTTGAGTAGGTCCTTGTGTATTTTAGGCAATATGTATAGGATGGGGGTTACCGGGTGTTGTGGAATAAGGCTACTTTCACACTAGCGTTTTTAAATTCCGGTATTGAGTTCCGTTATAGGGGCTCAATACCGGAAAAAAACGCTTCAGTTTTGTCCCCATTCATTGTCAATGGGGACAAAACTGAACTGAAGACAACGGAATGCTCCTGAAAGCATTCCGTTCCGTCTTCAGACCGGAGGACAAACCGCAGCATGCTGCGGTTTGCTCTCCGGTCCAGGCATCCGCACCAAGACGGATCCGGAATGACCCCCAATGCAAGTCAATGGGGACGGATCCGTTTGGTGTGGACACACCAGTAATCCGGATCTGTCCTCCATTGATTTCCAATGGGGGGTCATTCCGGATCCGGCATACATACACACAGACATGCATACATACACACAGACATACAAACAAACATACAGACATACATACAGACATACATACATACATACTCACATACTCCCGGGACGCCGGCAGAACGTCTTCACGCGCCTCCTGCGCGCTGCGATGACATTTCCCCACTGCGCCAGCAGAGGGCGCTGTGGGGAATCGTCATCACTGCGCGCAGGAGGCGCGTGAAGACGTTCTGCCGGCGTCCCGGGAGTATGTGAGTATGTATGTATGTCTGTATGTTTGTATGTATGTCTGTATGTTTGTTTGTATGTATGTCTGTGTGTTGTTTTTGTGTGTCATGTGTGGGGCCGGAGCGCTGCTCCGGCTCCACACATGTATAGCGTTAGCACGGATCCGTCGGCACCCTTTAGGTGCCGGATCCGTGCTAACGCTAGTGTGAAAGTAGCCTTAGGTAGTCGTGAAGTTTTTTATCTATCAAATCCCTAGCGAAAGCATTGTCTTTTAGTAGCTTGATTTTGCGGATGATATCAAATTTTGGGTCTCTGTCTAACCGCTCATAAACTTTCTTCTAGTTGTCTTTGGATCTCAGAAATATATTTGTCCGTGTCCATTACAACCACCGCTCCCCCTTTATCCGCTGCCTTAATAGTTACTGTTACTAAGATTAGCCAAGGCCACCCTTTCCTCCCTACTAAGGTTAGATGTCTGTATACCTGGAGATACCGATTTCCTAATATCCATTATTTCCGATTTGACCAATGAAACAAAGGTGTCCACCACTTTATGATTCGTTGGCGGTTGGAAATCACTTCTGTTGTAGAGGCCAATATCCTTTAAAGATAGTAATGTTTTAGATGCATCTACACTTGGCCTATCTAATCTGGAGTCCCTGGCCCTAGTCTGTTTGTGACTCATCAAAAAATATTCTTAATTTCACACGTCTAAAAAACTTATGTAAATCAATCTCAGTCTCGAACCTGTTCACCTCTGTATTTGGACAAAATGACAAACCCTTGCTGAGAAGTTGTAACTCCTCTTTAGAGAGTTCATAAGAAGAAATATTTACCACTAGTGAAGTGTCGTCCCTCATAGTTGTCCTTGTTTGTTCAATGTTATCTGTCTTGTTGTTGGATTCCGGATCCCTGCCGGGGGTTTCTTTGATCTTGTAATCCTGGTGCTTCCACTTTGTGTTCCTGTTCCTACGATGTTTTCTCCCGCCCCATCTGGTGCGTCTTGTTGGCACAACCTATCACAGCTCAGGTTTCGGATTATCGATGGGATCCCCCCCATGAGAAGGGGAGGGGACCGTGAACAGTTGCTCAAGAGATTAGAACTAAAATGGATTTTTGAGCTGGACACTTTAGAGCCAAAAGGCCTAAATAGAGAGTTTAAGGTTGGCTCTCTCTTCTAAAAAACATCTGTGAGGACCTTTAATTGAGTATCTTCCCCGCTAGATTTTGATTTTATATTTACAGATCTATGTATGTTGTAACATTTAAGATGTGAACCCGACATAGTCGTGATAAGCACCCAATTGACACAGTATGCACTATCATTTTTTTTTCTCTCTCTATTTGTGTTAGTGTGAATCAGACCTCGGAGAATTGTCTTCAATATAAGAACTTCATCTCTTGTTTGGCTCCCTCCCTTCTAAGGTTTGGTACATACAGGACATTGATTACCATAAGTACTTTATAGCTAACATTAAGCCAGATAAAGGTATCTGTACTAATATATGCTCTATTGGACAGTGAGTACCTAGGGTCTGTGAATATAGGGATACCCTTATCCGCTTAAGCAATCCAACTTGGAGACCTTCTGGTGTCATAATTACCTAGTCTTAATCAACTGAATGGTCCTTACTAAGAGACCCCGACCTGTTGTATTCACTCCAGGGATGGAGTGAGTACTGGGTAGGATCAGTAGATCTCCCCAAAAAATTGTAAAGGAGACTCCGACCAGATGTATCCACCAGATGTAGGATTATAATCTCTCCCCTTACTAATCGTGAATTTATAGCAGGCTAGGGGTTAATACTGTCCGGGGTGGGAACCCACGGATGGTAAGCCCACTTGCTAGCGATGGTGTGAATGTATCTAGGTTATACTACACTAAGGTCTCTCTTTGTGTATCTATTCTCCATCTATTCTCGCAGACACAGATACTCACTGGATCATAAGATGTACCATCTATAATTGGATAGCACTGAGTATATGGATGTATTTATATAGTTGTACGGAGGTCTGTCTGGCATATGTTTATATTAGAGGTATAAAATAGATTTTTACAACTGTTACTGAAACTTGGCTTTGAGGCAGCCCATTGTTACCATTGACATACTCCGAGGACTTACTAACCCTTTAACTGGTTCTCCTCCTGGACATAACCCTATTGATATATCAGGCTCTGTAAATAAGGATCATGGCAGTACTATTGACTCTCTGTATATAGGCTACGTTGATATGCTGTCCGCTTGAGAAGAAAAAATTATATACATTTGCTCTCAAGCTGGCCAGAGTCTAGTAATAGGGACAAATATGATGTAATTGGAATGTATAAGCAACTGCCACCTTTTACAGATAACGCACTTTGAGGTGTCATCATTTAGAACGGTCGCAGACCACTTCTGTGTATCACACATAATACGTTCACAGTTTGATACGCTCTATTGCCACCTCCAGCAATGCGAATGGGTTGCCAGGCAACAGGACGCTCTTACGTACGCCGCGGCGTATTACAGCACTACAGTGTACCGTCGACTTGGTGGTCAGCTGATGGCCAGGTACGGAAGTACGTAGCTTCACTTCCGGCCTGCCAGCGCCGTATATGGTATGGACGCTACACGTGGAACATTAGGTTCAACTATATTCCCACCAGCGATGAGAGATTTCAATTATGGGTATGTGGAATTTAATGTCTTTTCTTCTACACAGTTATTGGGCAATTTTTGTGTCCATCACAACTGGGTAAGAGGAGGGACCGCCCCAGGTGGGGTGGCTCATCACTAATTGTTTAATGTTTCAATTGTTTATGTATATGTGTAAGAAATATCGATTATTGACAATATTAAAATTAAAGCATAATAATACTGAACAATAATAATATCCTCACGTAAATTCTAGGGGACGGTCGGCGAAGAAAGCACACAACAACAGTGCATAGAAACAAAAGAAATTATATTATTTGTAGACACAAATGAACTGTGAGAGAATAGAAAAATATAGAACCACAATCAAACACTGGAAAATATAAAACCACACTGATACAAACAGACCTAGAACATTAACCAGACAAACATAACAATACAGACGGTTCCTCCAAAAACAACCCTATAGCACCATAATCAACAATAATACAACAATAAAGAGTCACCATATAGTTACCCAAGGCTGAACTAAGTTCCGTCTGGCCTGGTCTGATCCCAGAATCCTCCTCCTCCCTAGGATCTCCTACCCAGGATCTCCTTCCTCCTAGGATCTCCTCCCCAGTGACCATGGCCAAGGTTTTATATACTAAATTGAAGCATCCTCTCTGTGAGGTTCCCATGCCACTGGTGCCGACCAATCTCATTCAAGATCAAAATAATGTTTTGATCTTCAGATTTCTTTACCTTCTATCTGCGCATGGTAATGAGGCCGTTGTTTCCACATTAACATTTTACAATTACCTGTCTCTTGCTAGTTTACACCCAAACGCAAACTACTCAAGTTGGAGACATGTAACTTGGCCACACAATAGAGGCTATTTGCAATGGAATGGGAAAAACACCCAGGAGCCTTTGAAATGTAATTCACCAAAACATTCCTTCCGGCACCTACTTACCAATGCAAAGAGGCTTCTTGATATTTCAATTAACAAACCGTATTTAGCCTTTCCATCTATAGAGTGACTCTCCATTGTTTTACAATTCAGTCTACACCCAAGATTTTATTAATAATACATATAGATAGACATTTATAATACATATGGATAGATGTACCTTTTATTATAACTCATATCTGTATATTTCTACAGTCCCCCACTTTGAGAGGAACGATCTTCAGGGAGAGAGCTCTCACATATTCCATAAATATTAATTTGCGATAGTCTGTTTATTAGAGTCCTTGTCTTGGATGCTCCTCAAACCAACAAAACTTCTGGTCACTGTGCTGCATCTTTCATAAAAAGGTGTTTGTCTTCTCTGAGAAAAATGAAGCATTTAATACATGCTCTTAAACTGGTTGAATCATATAACTCTACTGTTGGAAGTGATAGGATTTACTGAGACAGACTTGATCTGACAACCATCAATACAATTTCCTGTTCTGTGAAGTTAAATTTTCTAATATATTCACAGACACCTTAATAATCATTGCTCCATCAGCACACATACAAGATTCGCACACACCCACGTTTTACATTTAGCAGTCCACACTATCTGCTCTAAACATGTGACCACCACCATTATGCGAGCTCACCATTGAGCTAGATCTAATAGGTCACATAGTCCTTACATTAACTGCATAAGTTACAATTAAGCAAACAACTTCTGGAATATGATAAATACATAACCCCTATTGAATGTCACCTGTCTCAGGTTCCAAGTCTTATAAAAAAAAGGGAGGATAGAATAGGGCTGATTACCATGCTGTCATGGATATTTCTGTGCTGCTTGAGACCATGCAAACTAATCTGTCGCTGGAGTTTGATATGGCTCATACATTGCTATTTATTATACAGTATAGGCTCCAGCCAATAGAATTTAGTATGTCTGTACTATTAATAAATTTAAGGCTTCTCCTTAAAAAGTTAAAAATAAAACATACAGAGGTTCATCTAGTTATTGCCAAGGGCACTATTTTTCTAAAGACACTGACTAAAACAAAACAAGTTCCTGAAAGGTTCACTTTAACCCTCCTGCACTTGAAAGGCTCGCAGTGGTTAATCATTGCTAAGTCATTTCTATTTTTCAGCACTACAGTGTACCGTCATGAGGACTTGGTGTCACTTGTACAGCTGTAGCTAGATGGCCAGGTACGGAAGTACCAAAGCTTCACTATCCGGCCTTCCAGCGCCGTTATATATGGATGGGGGAAACACTTGTTTTTTCTGACACAGGGCTCATTCAACTATAGAAGCTGGTTTTAGCAGGTTCAGACACTTCAATGTCAGTTCCGACTTCAATTAATATTCAGAGAATTTCAAGTTTTGATACGGTCTTATCCAACAGGCAAAAAAATGTCAGGAATTTCTTGACAGAAATTGCATTGGTCACAAAACTTTCTGGTTTAACCAGGGATTTCAGCAATTTTTGTGTAGATTTCAATCTTTTCCTGGGTATAAGAGAATATACTGACAGTCATAACAAACTGGAGGGTGGGCACAGTGCCGCTGGCCGCCATTATGTGTATCGATTATTGACAATATTAATATAATTCCTCACATTCACGGTATGCATGTTTATTCAATTATCAATTGGAAAATATTATGGATTTATGTATTTAATTAAAGTATATTACATATTATTAGGACCAAATTGCTGAAGCATCCTCTCTGTGAGGTTAAATTAACCTGGGTAACGGTAATGAGGGACGCCCCAGCTGGGGACGGTCATGCTAGCAAAAGAAATTGCATTTGTGACAAAGAATATATCGTAGACACAATATGAAATTACAAACAATAGAAAAATATATAAAATCCACGGATGGGCAGAACCAAACTGAACACAAAAAGACATATACAAAAGAAAACATACAAATAAGCATTACGAGGCACCCTCCAAAATACAACATAAAGAGTCAGTCCCATATAGTTACCCAAGGCTGAACTAAGTTCCGTCTGGCCTGGCTGATCCCAGAATCCTCCTCCTCCCTAGGATCTCCTACCCAGGATCTCCTTCCTCCTAGGATCTCCTTCCCCAGTGACCATGGCCAAGGTTTTATATACTAAATTGAAGCATCCTCTCTGTGAGGTTCCCATGCCACTGGTGCCGACCAATCTCATTCAAGATCAAAATAATGTTTTGATCTTCAGATTTCTTTACCTTCTATCTGCGCATGGTAATGAGGCCTTGTTTCCACATTAACATTTTACAATTACCTGTCTCTGCTAGTACACCAAACGCAAACTACTCAAGTTGGAGACATGTAACTTGGCCACACAATAGAGGCTATTTGCAATGGAAGGGAAAACACCCAGGAGCCTTTGAAATGTAATTCACCAAAACATTCCTTCCGGCACCTACTTACCCAATGCAAAGAGGCTTCTTGATATTTCAATTAACAAACCGTATTTAGCCTTTCCATCTATAGAGTGACTCTCCATTGTTTTACAATTCAGTCTACACCCAAGATTTTATACACTAATAATACATATAGATAGACATTTATAATACATATGGATAGATGTACATTTTATTCATAACTCATATCTGTATATTTCTACAGTCCCCCACTTGAGAGTGAACGATCTTCAGGGAGAGAGCTCTCACATATATCCATAAATATTAATTTGCGATAGTCTGTTTATTAGAGTCCTTGTCTTGGATGCTCCTCAAACCAACAAAAAACTTCGGTCACTGTGCTGCATCTTTCATAAAAAGGTGTTTGTCTTCTCTGAGAAAAATGAAGCATTTAAATTACATGCTCTTAAACTGGTTGAATCATATAACTCTACTGTTGGAAGTGATAGGATTTACTGAGACAGACTTGATCTGACAACCATCAATACAATTTCCTGTTCTGTGAAGTTAAATTTTTCTAATATTATTCACAGACACCTTAATAGATCATTGCTCCATCAGCCACCATACAAGATCTCGCACCACACCCACGTTTTACATTTAGCACAACACAGTCCACACTATCTGCTCTTAAACACCTTGTGACCACCACCATTATGCGAGCTCACTTTTCCATTGAGGCTCCTTCCGGTCGTCTGCTAGGATCTCACTTGACTGTGCTCCTTTATTCGGTGCCACTCACACCATTAAGTCTATTTCACAGTCTTTAGTCCCTTGCAGAAAACACATTACAGGACAGATTTTTGCTCGCTGCCATACTGGTTTTGGGGGCAGTCACTACTCAATTTGGAGCAGAAATGCAAACACACTTACATACGACAAATACACAAGACATGATGCAAGATAACTGGATATTGGTGGCTTCAGGAATTATTTAATAAACTAACCCAATTAGGGTACTGCACCAGCCAATTGCTAAGGTTGTCCATGTCACCTATGTCTCAGCACCTCTATATCAGTTCCAAGTTCTATCATAAGAAGACAAAAAACATAGTTTATAAAAAAAAGGGAACTCATTTTGAGAAACGATTTTTTCTCTGGAGAAACCTTGTAAACCTTAGGGAAAAAAATCCATACAACATATTATTTCAACTGATACTTATCAATCTCACATATATTAGCCACACAAAAACAACAACATGTAAAAATAAAAATCCAGATTGAATGCTGCTTTTTATTACCATTTATTTTTTTTTTTTATCATGGATATTAAGGAGCATGCAACCTGTAATAAAAAATCATTAACCTTGCTGCCAGTGAGACCAATGCAAAAAAAGGAAAGTGTTTTTAAGGATATGCAAACTACTGCACATCAGAATGTGCAAATGAGACTGTTCTCAGTTTACACCCATCAACACTGCTAGAGAGGAATGATTGTCCCCAAATACAATCAGAAGATTATCCTCAGTGTCACATTTGCCTCACAATAGCAGCTATTTACTTTCTATACAGGTATAGGCTTTTGGGGAAAAACCAAAACAGCAAAAAAAAAAGATCAATTTAGAATTAGTATGCCCGTCTGTACATTACATTAATAAATTTAGAGGCTTCTCCTTAAAAAGTAAAAAAATAAAAATAAAAACCAATACAGAAAGGTCCTCTAATATCTAGTTATTTGCCTGCAAGGAAAAAAAATGTTAAAACCGCCCATCTCCATGTTTCGTAAATCTCCATTTTTCCCTGAAAGACAAAAACTAGTAAACATTAATAAAACAAAACAAGATCTCCTCAAGAAAGGTTCACTTTAGAAAACCCCTCTTCTGCACTTGAAATACCTTTTTGGTGTTTTTAAGCCTTCGACTCCAGTGGTTTTAATCATTAAAGCTAAGTTTTCTTTACTTCATTTTCTAATTTTTCATTTTGGGCTCTAACCACACGGAATGGAACCCAGTGGGAAGGTCTTTTGGCGGGCCATATTGCCATTGTCTATACTTCCACCATGAGGCAACATTTTCCCGCTCTTTTCCGTCCATTTTGGGTTCATTTTCCCCACATCTTGGGTCACTTGCTACACCCTTTATAGTGTAGCAATTCCTAGAAATATGGCCTGGTTTACCACATGAATAACATGTTTTCAAATGCTTTTCCCTTTGTGCTGGGCAATACCTTGCGATGTGACCCACACGTCCACACGCAAAGCACTTTATCCCATTGTCCTTTTTCTGTGACTCACTAACAGAAAACCGACAATACTTAGAAATATGCCCCAGCCGACCACAAGAAAAGCACTTGACTGGATTAAACCGACTAGAAGGCTTAAATCCACCATTTGTATTTACCGTTTTAACAGAGGACACTTGGACTCTGTTGTCTGGTGTCTCACACCTATCTTTGGACTTATCAGCCTGCTTTGTGCTGGGGGAAGTCATTCAGCCCAACAGCATGTTTTTTCTGCCACATTCAGCCTCTCATTAAGCTGCTCAATTTCCATCTTTAAACTTCTGTTCTCTGCTATAAGAAGCTGGTTGCTAACAGACATAGCAGCAGCACTTTTAGCAGACACTTTTAATGTTTCAACCTCTTTTGTCAGTTCTTGTATACGATCTTCTAAGTTTTCTTTTGTTCTTTCATACCTCCATATAACTGGTCTAGACACTCCACTTTGTGTGTAGAATTTCATTTTGCTCCTTCAGTTTTGAATACTGCTCTGCTATCCAACAGGCAGCAAAAACTAGAGCACCTTTTCCTTCAGACTTTGTAAATTTCTTGACAGAAATTGCATTGGTCACAAAACTTCTGGCTTCTAACCAGGGATTTCTAGAACCCACCATTAAATTTACAATTGCTTTAGTATCCTTGACCTTTGCAATCTTTTTCAAGAAGCACTCCATGGTGAATTCTACACAACCACCACATGCAACTATACAACCAAAGTTAATAGCAGACTTATCAACAGAATATACTGACAGTCTCTTTTATAATCAACACGGCAAAAACAATTACAATGGCTGCACTAACAAAGGTCCACTACCACACAGAAATTGATTTAACACCACTCGATTTTTTTCTCACACAGCACAGATGATACTACAAATAAAAATATGCACAGTTATTAATATACTCTCCAGCCGCACCTTTTCCCCTCCTACCTGGCTCGCCAAATTATGTAAGAAATATCGATTATTGACAATATTAAAATTAAAGCATAATAATACTGAACAATAATAATATCCTCACGTAAATTCTAGGGGACGGTCGGCGAAGAAAGCACACAACAACAGTGCATAGAAACAAAAGAAATTATATTATTTGTAGACACAAAATGAACTGTGAGAGAATAGAAAAATATAGAACCACAATCAAACACTGGGAAAATATAAACCACACTGATACAAACAGACCTAGAACATTAACCAGACAAACATAACAATACAGACGGTTCCTCCAAAAACAACCCTATAGCACCATAATCAACAATAATACAACAATAAAGAGTCACCATATAGTTACCCAAGGCTGAACTAAGTTCCGTCTGGCCTGGTCTGATCCCAGAATCCTCCTCCTCCCTAGGATCTCCTACCCAGGATCTCCTTCCTCCTAGGATCTCCTCCCCAGTGACCATGGCCAAGGTTTTATATACTAAATTGAAGCATCCTCTCTGTGAGGTTACCATGCCACTGGTGCCGACCAATCTCATTCAAGATCAAAATAATGTTTTGATCTTCAGATTTCTTTACCTTCTATCTGCGCATGGTAATGAGGCCGTTGTTTCCACATTAACATTTTACAATTACCTGTCTCTTGCTAGTTTACACCCAAACGCAAACTACTCAAGTTGGAGACATGTAACTTGGCCACACAATAGAGGCTATTTGCAATGGAATGGGAAAAACACCCAGGAGCCTTTGAAATGTAATTCACCAAAACATTCCTTCCGGCACCTACTTACCAATGCAAAGAGGCTTCTTGATATTTCAATTAACAAACCGTATTTAGCCTTTCCATCTATAGAGTGACTCTCCATTGTTTTACAATTCAGTCTACACCCAAGATTTTATTAATACATATAGATAGACATTTACAATACATATGGATAGATGTACCTTTTATTCATAACTCATATCTGTATATTTCTACATATGTGTATATATATATATATATATATTTGTCACTGTGTGTAACACACCTTGCTTGAAAAAGACCTTATAGGTCGAAACGTTCATTTATTTGATGAAATAAACCTACAATTTCATGAAGACATGGAGTGCCACAGTATTTCTTAGTTTTGGATATACCACAGGAACCCGACAAGCTGGGGCTCAACACTGAAGGCACCGTCGATGAATGGTTTTGCTTTTTATAAATAGAAACAAGGAGTGCTGTCCTACTATTTATGTTCTACCATTCAGGATCCAGATAAACGTACATGCAAGCCCCGTCTCCCTCACGTACACCCTATTCTCACTATTCCGACATCTTGGGGGCTCTGTCCGCGTGATTGAACCTGGAGAAGACAGAGGATTGAAAAAAAAGTAGAGGATTTCCAGAAGCCAAGGATTTTGGGGACCAACAAACATCAGTGACCTGGATCTTCAGTGGAAGCTTTGGATGCACTAAGAGTGAGAAGAGTTCAGGAACAAGACTGTTCTGTAAGGATCACAAGATACTTGGCTACGGAGTTGCATCAAACGGTAAGAATGAAATTTTTAAAAACACTTTCTGGAGTAGATCAGAGAGATGAGCCACCTAAGGTTCAGGCAGGACAAGCTATTAATGCAGGGTAGTATCCTAAAGAATTTATAGATTTAGTTGAAAATCTTATTGAAAGTTATGGAGGACCTTTTTCATGGGACATGTCTAATAATAATTCACTGGAAATGTTGAACTCAGCAATGTCTGTAATTCCTACTGTTAAGGATAAAAGGACTAAGAAAGGAATAGTAGTTTAGATATTATTTCAATTAGGGTATGTTTCTGTTTGATATGGTTGAGCAATTGGAGGAGGCAAACGCTGCACTAAGGGAGGAGTTGTCCTGTGCAGAGAGATGTTCTGAGGAGGCAAAGTTACTAGCTAGAGTAAAGGGTTATGAATTGGATAACATTATATCAAACGAGACATTACAGGAAAATAATTCTGTTAATACTTGTCCAGCATTAAATTTAGTGCAAGGATCTGAACAAGGTGGGAAGAATAAACCATCCCCAATTAATGTGCCTGTTTGCCCAGTCCAAAGCCCAACTCCTCAACCAGAAAAGCAGAATATGATATCACAATTTGAAATTCCTCTCAGAATTACATACATAAAAATGTTATCAGACATTGGACCAGCACCAACCACCAATTACAATCAATTAATGGCTTGGATTAATGATCTCTTCCTTTGGGGTAAAACAGACAGTATATCTGATCAGGAGCTGATGAACATAGCTGTTATGGCTATGGGGGACAATAGGTTTAAGATTGCAAGCTTTACACATAATGTCTTAATGTTTGTGCAAGCTTATAAAGAAAAGATCTTCAACATTAAAAGTCAGATAGGTGAGCACAATGCCATTAGAGGCCTTATTAGCATAAAATAAATTCATTTTATATAAAAATGGGGGCACCAGTAAATAAAACAGATATATATTTGGAATCAGGTGACATTAGCACATCTCTAATGTCAGCCTGATTCATACCGAAAAAACTGATGACAGAAACCCTTTAATCTAATGCCAGGCTAATCCATTTCAAGCTGTGCCCAGAGAATCATCGATTTTATTGGTACTTGTGACAACACTGCCTGCCTGCTAGTAGAGAGCAGACTAGGCTGACAGTCGTTGATGAAGCAGATATTAGGGATCTAATCCTAGCACTAGTCCCACCACAAGTAGCACAGAGTATGAATCTAAAGGCAGGAAAGGAGATGGAGTATGAGAGGTGGTTTGGGTTATTGGAGATGGAATGTAACCAATCACATGTCCTTACCCCAGCTCATATGCTGGATAGTGCAAAAAGGTGGGAGAGGAACAATGATAGCACCAAGCATAACTCCCCCCATCCTCGGGTCAGGAAGAGGAATCACAGAAGAGGAGCTGGACAAAATGGGAAGTGGATCCCATTCTATCAGATAAAACAAGAAAAGGAATTACTAGAAGAGAGAGTAAAATTATTGGAGGGTTTACTAAAACAGCATGGCATACCCTTCCCTCACACCTATCAGTCAGATGCCAGTGAAGGAAAGTTCCAGAGTTTTCCTGGCTGACCAGTCTAGAATCAGTAAAGGAACAGAGGGGAGGTAACAAGTTGGGGGTGTGTACCTGCACGGCAGCACTGATTGGCTAGAGTCAGTCTGTGCAGGTACACACCCCAACTGGTCACCTCCCTTCTGTTCCTTTACTGAAGGCAAATAGCAATTCATTCATAACTTCTAGTGCAAATAATAAAGGAATGGCACAACATAGAGCCATAAGAATAGATGATCCAGACTTGTTATTACATGGGGAATGCATGACGCTATTAAAACAGGCATGTCAGGAGTGGTGAAAGGTCCTCTTTAAGATATGAAAATGCCTCAATTGGTCTAATCCTCGTGAAGAAATTTAGAAATCTCAGACAAAAAGGTCAGGGACGATCCCTATCTGAGCCTAATCAGATTCGGTCAATTGTTTATAAAAAATAAGCTTACCCCCCTCTCAGATCTCAATGCTCTCTCTACCAAAACAAAATTCTCAGAAAAATAATTTTCCCAACTCTCATCACTCTGCTCAAACTTAAAACGCCACATACGAGGAGTTGTCTATATTATCTACTAGTTGAAGAACCCGGCTTCACCCAGGTATATTTAATCTATTTCATTTAATGTTTGTGTGTGTGTCATTAAAAGATATCGAGAGTGACCTCTACAGTGCCCGCCCCTTAACAGAAACATCCACAGCGCCCTTCCCTTTAACTGTGACCTCCACAGCAGCTAGGGTGGCCACTGTCTCCACCCCAGAAAGCCGGACCTCACCGGCCATTCCCCCAAACGTGAAGTAGCACCCCCGGTCCCCATGAAGCCACACCACTAAAAATGAGGCCACGCCCCCTGGCTCCATGAAGACACTGAGGAGAAGCTGTCTGAGCGTGAGCTGCTGTGGCTTTCCGCTGCTGATACAGATGGTCAAGGATGTGCAATGTTGAATTTCAGTGAGTTGGAACGATGCAGATTAAGTGTTGTAGTGGCAGACCATTCTGTCTGCTGCAAGTCCAGAAGAGCGTTCTTCACCAAGTAAAAATGAACAAGGACAAGGACAGTCTCCTGAACATTGCCAGCACCTTCAGCAGGCCAGTTTACCTTTTTTAAAAAAAATTGCATGTCTAGGTTGATGATGTGCACCATGCAGGGAGTATGTGTTATTTCCCCTAGGTTCAGGGCGGCCAAAATGTTGTGCCCTTTATCACTGACTACCTCCAGTTGGAGTCAGTGGGGTAAGAGCCAGCAGAATGTTTACTGCTTGAAGTACTTTAGCAACTGCTCGCTTGTGTGGCTACTCTCGCCCAGGCAGAACAGCTCCAATATGGCGTGAGCTCAGACAGCTTCTCCTCCGTGTCTTCACGGAACCAGGGGGCGTGGCCTCGTGTTTAGGGATGTGGCTTCATGGGGACCGGTGGCACGGCTTCACATTGGGGGAGGCTGGACAGTCTGGCTTTCAGACTCCCTGTCCTCTGTCATGCGCAGGGCCTGAATGGACACACGGATGTCCTTTTGAACAGCTCACTCTCAAACAGCAGCATTGTGCAGTCTAAGCATGAGCTGCAGGGAGAAATTGACCCTCCCTCCCCTGCAGCTGACAGAAATTGATTTTTACCTTCATTTTTGCAATCTCTGTTGGCTGTGGAGTGAGAGGGGGCGTGGCCTGACCGGGCCAGGGGCGTGGCTTAGTGGGACCTGGAGGTGGGGCTTTTAAGTCCTTCTTTTGAGGGTGGCCTGAATTACAGGTTGCTGCCATAGTAATTTAGGAGGAAACACAGTGGGTAGCGGTAGAAGAAAACATCTTTTATTACTACTGAACAGTAAGTATGTGAAATTTACATTATATGAGGTAATGATTGATGATGAGTTAGTCTAAAACATAAAGTATATTTATGGTAACCGGAATACCTGTTTAACAGTGTCATCCACAGCGCTCTGCCCCTTTAAAGCAGACCTACAGCAGTGAACTGGCTGTGTTGTTATGGAAACCTGTTGTGTGTGGAGACTAACTGCCTGTGAGCTTCTATTGGCTGATAAGGGTCATGTGACCAGGCTTCTATTGGCTAATGAATTTTTTTGGGAATATCTCAGGAACGGTACGTCCTGGAGAGCTAAGACCCGTTCTAAAACCCTCCCGGACACCTGTTGTACCTGTGTGCCAAATTTCGTTATTGTAGCTGCGATGGTGCGGATTCCTTTAGCGGACATATATATATATATATACACACACACACACACACATTACACTCAGCTTTATATATTAGATAAGGAACTCATACATAACTTCCCCAAACCGCAATACATAGATAATAGGGAACTAGGTAAACTCTTCAAGGAATATGAAATGGATAATATTCTTCATTATTCTATTCTCGCAACTGCTTCCACTAACCTTCAGGAAACTCATTATAAATTAGACTCCAGATTGTACATGACCCCAACAGTCCAGCATAGAATAACCGCAGAAATCCCCAACCTATGTTGGCGATATCTACAAGGAACTGGATTTCTCTCCCACATCTGGACAGAGTGCCCACTGATAAAAAAAAATTCTGGCTAGATTTTAATAGTGCGATAAATGAAATATACTCCACTAACATCTCTATTGATAAAGAATGAATTCTTCTCCACTATTTGAAGAAGAATATTTTTTACTATTTCCACACCTGATAAGTGCAGGCAAATGACTGATCCTCAAACACTGGTTTGAAAAATCCCCCCCCCCCTTCTTTAATGGAGTGGTTTTACCTAGTTAGGTCTATTAGTGCAGCTGTACAGAACATGATGGTCAGCAGGCTGCAGCAGTTGCATGATGGAGGCAGTGCAGCAGCAGTACAGAACATGATGGTAAGCTTAGTGGTGGCATGATGGAGGCAGTAGTCTTCTATTTACTGGCACCAGCTGGAGGAGTGTGAAAACCTCCCCAATCCAGGCTTGGTTTCATTTTGACAAAAGTGATGGACACTGGCAGAGGACAACTTTGTCTGGGTCTCAACATGCCCCTGCGGAACTGAAAACCCTCTCCAAAATGAAACTGGAAGCTGGGGAAAAAAAAGAAGAAAAAGAAAATCATGTGCCAGTTTGGGCCCCTGTTCCTTTTTTCCTGCCCAGAAATACCCTGTTCCCTGACATCATGTATGTGCTGGAGACAGGCCAGAGTGTAGGTAGGCCTGAACCTGGGCATTGAGGTGGGAGCTGTGCAGCTTGTTATTGGCCTCAAAAACAGCTTCATCATGTTGAGGAGACTGAACTGGCTACTGCTTGTGGTGGTGGGAGGGGGGTGACTCTGTGGGGGGTGGAGATGGGCCTCCCTTTCAGACATGCTGGCAGCAGGCATCTGCATGACCTGTTCTAAGAGAAATATGAGGGGGATGACCTCATTCATGCCACAGTTGTTCCTGCTGACAAAGTTTGTGGCCTCTTCAAAGAGTTTCAGCACCCGACAAGCGTCTCTGATGAGCTGCAACTGCCTGACCTCAAAACACATGCTCCCTGGTTCTAAGGCAGTCTGGGGCATGAGAAAATCATTCACAGCTTTCCGCTGCTGATACAGATGATCAAGGATGTGCAATGTTGAATTTCAGTGAGTTGGAACGATGCAGATTAAGTGTTGTAGTGGCAGACCATTCTGTCTGCTGCAAGTCCAGAAGAGCGTTCTTCACCAAGTAAAAATGGACAAGGACAGTCTCCTGAACATTGCCAGCACCTTCAGCAGGCCAGTTTACCTTTTTTAAAAAAAATTGCATGTCTAGGTTGATGATGTGCACCATGCAGGGAGTATGTGTTATTTCCCCTAGGTTCAGGGCAGCCAAAATGTTGTGCCCTTTATCACTGACTACCTCCAGTTGGAGTCAGTGGGGTAAGAGCCAGCAGAATGTTTACTGCTTGAAGTACTTTAGCAACTGCTCGCTTGTGTGGCTACTCTCGCCCAGGCAGAACAGCTCCAATATGGCTTGGCAACTCTTGACACATGATAGGAAGGAGGGTAAATGGGATAGAAGCTGTGCCCTGCTGCTGTTGGGGAGGGGATTGTGTGCATAGAGAAGTAGAAAAGATGGATAAGTGCCTATGTAGGAGCCAGGCTAACACAATCGTCGCAGAGTCAAAAGGACCTTGCCTTGTTGCCAGGGCGCTGCCTCACCACTGCCACAAAAAACACTGACCCAGTGGGCTGTGAAAGATAAGTACTGTCCCTGCCCTTAAGAGCTGCTTCAAGTGTCCACATGGCATGAACCTTGCCACACAGTGAGAATCACAGGTAGCTGCCTATGTTCTCTGATTTTTGGGAGAAATAATTGCAGCGAGGCTGAAGCACATGCCCAGGGACGAACTGGGAACTTAAAGTGCCCCTGGAAAAAATACTAAGAGTGGCCCCATTTTGTAGTCAGGTCCAAATTGATGGAAGGCAGGGCCAGCAATACCATATTGTGGCACATTATACCACCCTAACAGAGCCAAATACCACAGTACATCGCAAAATACATCCCCAAAAACTTCCTTGCTGACTGTGAGAAGGGCCCAGGCAGCCCTATGGGCATCGGCCCACCGGGAAATTTCCCTGTAAGGTCTATGGCCAATCCGCCCCTGCACATGCCATTGGCTTCCTAAAGGCAGGAGAATTGACTTGGGCAGGAGGGAATTAAGCTTGCACACTAGTAGATTGCTGGGCATGTACAGTTGTTTCCTGGCCACACAATGTGTTATCAATGACTGACTATGGAGCAGAGGAGGAGTCTGAGCGGGACAAGCAGAAATGGATTATGACAATGTGAAAGACACTGATACTGCCCATGGATGCAGCCTGGCTGCCGCAAGGGGGTCAAGGAGATGGAGGAAACTCCTGTCATCGTATCTCACTGCCATCTTGGCTTGCCCACAGGATGGGGGATGCCGCTTCATGTGGTTCAATATAGCGGTTGTCACGCACTTACCTGTCTGCACTCCCTCGGCGTGTCCGGCCACAATATGGCGGCAGTGCAGGTGTTGCTCTATTTCTACAGCAACTAGCCCAACTGACAATGGGCATGCACGACCTATCAAGCTCAGTGCTGGTGTAACATGCTTTCTGAGGTAGATTATTTAATCAGGCAGCTGCTGGCCACAGGTGTCTGTGGTTGGCTTTCTTTTCAACCAGCTGTTATGCTAGTTTTTTTGCATACATTCGGAAACATAAACAAAACATACAGACATAATTACAGATGTTGCTGGGAGATGGCCAGTTTCAACTCCTACATCCAACAAAAAATAGAATATAGAGGACTAAGGAGCACTCTGAGACTCAATACATATAGTGAAAATCCTGCGTTTATAAGGGACCAGGAACTCCCTTAGATTAATGAATTATCTTGCTGAATATGAAAAAGGACAATTTGTCAAAATTAGAGATGAGCGAATTTTTCAAAAATTCGATTCGGCTGGTTCGCCGAATTTTCCGAAAAGATTTGCTTCGATCCAAATAAATTTGTTGCGAATTGCGTTAAAAAACGGCTACTTTTGGGCTGCACAGAGCCTGGATAGTGGTGTAGAACACTGTGCCTTGCAGTAAAACACATAGGGAGTAGTGTTGATCGAGCACCTCTGTGCTCGTATGCTCTGGTTCTCTGGCCGAGCACTCGAGCATAATGTTAGTCAATGGGACTAAACCAGGCACCCCCCGCTCGGAAGAGGGGAGGGTGTCTGCTTAATAGAAAAAGGTCAGAATTGCGACTTCTCCTCTTTTACTTCTTTCGCTCGTAAAAGTATGCTAATTAGCTGAATTTGTACGCATTAGCGCACAATGCATACGCATTAGCGTCCAAATGCGTATGCATTAGCATACAAGACATGAGGATGGCCTACATGCAGTGGCAGAATTTTTGAAAGGTAACAACAATGAACCCAAGTTTAACAATCTGATTTTGAAATTTCTTAATTTTGTATTGGGACATAACATTTTCGTTTTTAAAGATCAATACTATTTGCAGCTACAAGGAGTGGCAATGGGGGCGACATGCGCCCCGTCTTATGCCAATTTATTTTTAGGAGCATGGGAAAAAATGATCTTCCAAGATGACAACATTCCAAATATAGACAAAGTGCATAATTGGATGCGCTATATAGACGACGTGCTGTTTGTATGGGAAGGATCCAGAGAAGAATTAAATGATTTTATGTGTACTCTAAATTTGAATGTCCTTAACATTAAACTTACCTTTCAGGCCTCTACGAAAGTGGATTTTTTGGACCTTAAAATCAAGGTCAACAATGAAGGTCGACTAGAAATGGATATATTCAGAAAACAGACAGCTGTGAATGCGTTATTACACGCAAAGTCGCTCAGTTGTTCGCTATCTGGGTATCTAAATCCATTATTCCAGGAACCCTAGCATCTTATTTGGATTAGTTTTTACCGTAGTATGCATGCATTTATGCATAGGGCCCCTGTACTTGGTTACTTATCGTCCCCAGTATTGCAAACAGGTCATTTTTTGGCACCGTTATATAGTATTCAGCATTTTGGCACATCGTATATGGGTGATGTGAAATGTAATTTTTTTAGACTCTTTTGTGAGCGTTCACATTAATGCCTGTGCTGTCATTACTATGTATAGTTCATATATGTAATATTGCTGTGACTTGTCTGGTGCTAATTTTATTGGATTCCCTACTATTATGTATCATTTACATTGGAGTTATCTTCTTTTATATGGTGTTGAATGAAGTAGATAGATTTTAACGGAATATTGAAAATACTCGTGTTCTCTCTTGATGCGATTTAAGATCAGAGATGAGCGAATTTTTCAAAAATTCGATTCAGCTGGTTTGCCGAATTTTCCGAAAAGATTTGCTTCGATATGAATAAATTCGTTACGAATTGCGTTAAAAAACGACTACTTCCGGGCTGCAGAGAGCCTGGATAGTGGTGTAGAACACTTTGCCTTGCAGTAAAACGCATAGGGAGTAGTGTTGAGCGAGCACCTCTGTGCTCATATGCTCGGGTGCCCTGGCCGAGCACTCGAGCATAATGTTAGTCAATGGGACTAAACCAGGCACCCCCCGCTCGGAAGAGGGGAGGGTGTCTGGTTAATAGGAAAAGGTCAGAATCGCGACTTCTCCTCTTTTACTCCTTTCGTTCGTAAAAGTATGCTAATTAACTGAATTTGTACGCATTAGCATACAATGCGTAGCATTAGCGTACAAATCAACATTACAGTGAATGCCAGCATTGCGCTCCAGTACAGCGAGTTCGGCCAAGCATGCTTGCTCAACACTAATAGGGAGTCTACTGTGGTAGTGAAAGAATACTGTGAGCCAGTGTGACACGCACATAACAGGCTTCGCTCTTAGAATCGCTGCACACTTTTATGTATTTGGGCAGTTAAGGGGCCAAAACTCACCAAACAACTCAAGTCTGAACTCAACCTTACAGGTCAATGTTAGCGCCAGCTATAAAGAATCGTGCAGAGGTCCAAGATCCTACTAGAGCGCCAAAAGCGCACGCCTTTTACTCTAATTCACTGATTCCACATACATTTCGACAGAACCTGTTCTATTACACGCTTATACAAGCAGAGCCCCCCCATACAGGTTGGAGATAGCAGTGGCAACAGCATCAGCAGACTATAGAGTGGCACGACGACAGTGTGGCCAGGTGGCAACAGCATGAGTAGGCCACAGAGTGGCAGAATGACAGACCCTGGAAGTGGCAGCAGCAGTGGAAGTAGCAGTACAATTTGGAGGCCACAGCGTGGCACAATTACCTAATTTTGACGTAGCAGCACCTAGGAGACGGCATGTGGAGTCGGCGGCGACAGCATCATCAGGCCAGAGAGTGGCATGATGACATACCCTGAAGAGCAGACCGTAATAAAAAATTCTCGTCCTTTTGGTTAAGATCAACTGTAGCATATGTTCTTATCAGTATCGGGGCTGGTTATGCCAGCGGACGGGAACGTAAGACAGAGGAGGTGCAGTGAATGCTACAGCTTTGCCTTGACTGTGACAAAATGTCAGTATTGACCCAAGACGAATGAATGTTCGGAATTCCATCTTGAGATTGAGCTGGCGGTCTGCAGGGAGGTGAGCTACCACCTGTGGGAGCCCCTGCCTCTCGCCTTCCCCATGCTCATCGCTGAGTGTCCTGGGGGCCGGAATCGTTTACTTTTAAAAATTCGAGTGTTCAAAACAAACAGGGTTTCCTGTGTACTTGAGCTTTGAATAATGGAATAGGACTACAGAACGTACCAAAAATTTACGAGTGACATGCTGCTGCCGAGCAGAAGGTCCAAAAAATTCGAATCAATTTACTAGGCCAACGAGTGGCGCCATAACAGCAGCTGCAAGAGGCAGCAGCAGTCGAACAAATTTCAAGGCCACAGAGTGGCACCGTAACAGCAGCTGGGGGTCAGTCAGCACATCCAAGTATGCAGGTGCACGTCACATGGCTGCAAATAGAAAAGTAAAGAAGGTATCATATTGTGTGGGCTCGGCATGCATGTGGAGCCTGCATTCCTGCATTCAGTGGAGGCCATTTTGGCACCATAAGAGGTACAATATAATGTTGGCTTAGCATGCATGTGGAGCCTGCATCCTCTGTAGTTAATGGAAGCTGCTATGGCACTTAGTGACTCTGGCGTTTAGTGTTGGGTTCCCGTCTTAAAGAGATCGCCTTGGTGTAGGGCGGACGGGCACAGATAATTTTTGTGCAGAATTATTTGCCAAGAATCTCACATTTACAATGTAGCACTAGTATTGTGTAGATAGTGAGTATGGCAGTATTATATGTACTCATTTTATTGTCTGTGTTCGCAGAGTGCTGTTGCATTTTTTTATGTTTTACTTTTCTATTTGCAGCCATGTGATGTGCACCTGCATACTTGGATGTGCTGACTGACCCCCAGTTTTTCTTGAGGTACTCATAGTGACCATCACGAGTGTTGAAAGCAGTCTTCCATTCATCGCCTTTTCGAATGCGGACAAGATTGTACGCGCGGAACAGGTCTAATTTGGTGAAGACCTTAGCCCCCCCGGATCCTGTCAAAGAGTTCAGAGATTAGCGGTAGAGGGTATCGGTTCTTGACTGTGATCTTGTTCAGACCTCGATAGTCGTTACAGGGCCATAAGGATCCATCTTTTTTCTGCACAAAGAAGAATCCGGCACCGGCTGGTGAAGTAGATTTTCGGATAAACCCCCTTTCGAGGTTCTCTTTGTATTCAGACATCGCTTGAGTCTTGGGAAGTGAGAGTGGGTAAACTCGACCTCGAGGAGGAGTGGCACCAGGTCAATTGGACAATCGTAAGGTCGATGAGGAGGCAGAGTCTGTGCCTCTTTCTTACTGAAGACGTCCGCAAAACTGGCATATTCTTGTGGAAGTCCAGGCAGGTCAACAGGTGCAGTAGGCAAGGAAACAGGTCGGACCTCAGATAACCAGGCAGACTGACAGGATGATCCCCAACGCAAAATCTGACCTGAGTGCCAGTCCAGAACTGGAGTATGCAGACGCAGCCAGGGTAGGCCAAGGATAATCAGATTCACAGACTCCGGCAGCACATAGAAGGAGATCATCTCAGAGTGCAGGACCCCTATTTGCATCTTAAGGGCTTAGTAACCAAAAGTACAGGTTCTGGAAGTGGTAGTCCATTTATGGAGGCAAGGTGGACCGTAGGGAGCTGGTACTAAAGGATCAAAGCTTGCTGAATGAAGTTACTGGCTGACCCAGAATCCAAGTATGCTGACACAGACAGTGTGACTCCCTTGTGAGATAGAGTCACTAGAACAGAGAGTTTCGGAGAGGACTTTTCCTTGTCTAGGATCATCTCTCCAACTGATCCTAGACCTTGGCGTTTCCTGGCTTCTGTGGACAATTATGGACAAAGTGAGCCTTGCCTCCACAATACAGACACAGGTTCTCTGCTTTACAGCGTAAACGTTCCTGATCAGATAACCAAAGGCGCTCTATTTGCATGGGCTCTTCAGATGGCGGCGACACTAGTGGAAGGACCGGCCTTTGGAAGGATGGAGCCAAAAGAGTTGGTCTTCTGGTGCCTGCGACCTCCTTAAAACGTTCCCTGAAAAGCATATCAATCTTTGTGGCTAAGGTGATTAGGTCATTCAGAGTAGATGGATGGTCGTGACCAGCTAATTCATCCTTAATCCGGTCAGAAAGGCCCTCCCAGAACACCGCCAATTGGGCCTCGTTGTTCCATGCAAGTTCAGCGGCCTGGGTATGAAACTGAATGGCATATTGTCCCACTGACAAAGAACCTTGTTTAAGACGTAGAAGAGCTGACGCTGCGGAGGACGTGCGGCCGGGCTCCTCAAAGACCAGCCGAGAAGGTAGCCAGGAAAGTCTGCAGATTAGTAGTCTCAGGACCTCCATGTTTCCCAAATAGGATTTGCTCAGGCAAGGGCCTCATCCGACAGCAGGGGCACAATGAAGGCAACCTTGGACCGCTCAGTAGGAAACCTCTGCACATGCAACTCAAAGTGGACCAGGCACTGGTTCAGGAATCCACGACAGGTTTTGGGATCTCCACCGTAGCGTGATGGCAGAGGGAGTTGCACGCCAGCGGCACTCAAGTCTGGATTTGCCGTTATGGGCATTGCAGGCAAAGCAGCGACAGGCGACCCTGTAGTAGCTGGAGAAGCGATGGCGTCCAGACGAGCAGCGACAGTTTGCATGAACTGCATCATGACGTCCTGGTGTTCACTGACGTCTGACTTCATGTAGCAGGTCCTGTATGACAGGCTTGGGGTGACCAGCGGGATCCAGGGCCTCAGTCTACTGTCACGAACCAGGAGGTGTGGACCCACTGTGCCTCGCGCCCTACCTCCTCTAAGGGCATTGTCTAAGTGAAACCCCTCGTTCTTCACAATTACCCCTGATGGTGGGGATAAACTTTCCGAGGGGGAACACCAGGTCGCTACCTCCTGAGGAGGGTCGGGACACGAGGCAGCTGGTCAAGGGGGACAAGGAGATACCTGCGAAGGTACCAGTTGTACAGCGGTGGTCAACAGGCCAGTCGAATCCAGGAAAGGCAATACAAGACCGAGGGATAAGGTAGAAGCAGAGTCAGAAAGGCAAAGGATCAGGGCAGGCGGCACAGGTACGTAGTCAGGCAATCCGGATGAGCAACGAGAGAGACAACACTGGCAGGCAGGCATCAGGCGAATAGCGGAGTCAGGAGACTAGCAGAGGTCAGCACACAGGAACATAAGCAGGAACGCAAAACCTAGACCAAGAATAGGACCTTGACACTGAGGCATCTTGGGAGTGGGCTGAGAAACTTAACTAGGACCAGGGTTGGTCAATGAAGACATGTGACCAACCCACATGACCTAGCATGGTCACATGATCAAACAGCTCCAGCCCAGAGGGAGTGAAGTAATACAGGGCTGGGTGGAAACTCTGGAGCGGATCATAGTGCAACAGCACTACACAGCCAGAGCTGAGGACTGCAGCGGTGAATGGAAACCACAAGCAGCAGCTCACTGCTGGACAAGACGCCTGGAACGGCAGCGGTAAGCAGGGGTACAGCGGCGCACATCAGCCGCTGTGACACTGTATACTGCCATGGTGTCTCTGGGTCATCTGCTTCATCTCCCTCTATCTCCTCTGGCTGCTCCTGCTCCTCCTCTTCTGTCACCTGGGTAGAAAAAACACTAAATGCTTGTGCTCCAATGTCCTCCTCCTCCTCCAGTTCAGCCCCACCGGACTCATGTGGCCATGAGATGCAGTCTCCACATCTCCAGTCCCCTGACCAGAAAGATTTTGCAGCATCTGTTCCAGAACCCCTGGCGACTGACAAATAACGTGGCCTCCTCAAAGGGCCTAAGCAAGTGGCAGGTGTCACGCATGAGTATCCACTGGCTGACATCAAAATTACACAGGGGAGTACTCCTGTCTGCTTGGATCATTAAGAAATCGTTTATGGCCTTTCTCTGTTCGTACAGTTGGTCCAACATATGGAGGGTAGAATTCCAACGGGTGGAAACGTCACATATCAGCCTATGTTGGGGGACGCCATTCTGCCGCTGCAGTTCAAGGAGGGTGTGCTTGGCGGTGTAGGAATGGCTGAAGTGCATGCAAAGTTTCCTGGCCATTTTTAGAATGTTTTGCAGTTGGGTATACGACTTGAGGAACTGTTTGACAACCAGATTAAATACGTGCGCCATGCAGGGTGCAAGGCTCAGCCCTCCTTGGCGCAGCGCGGACACCATGTTCTTTCCATTATCTGTCACCATGGTTCTGATTTTTAGTTGTCATGGAGAAAGTCAGCAATCGATTTCTTCTTTCATGACGCGGAGCAGTTCCTCCCCTGTGTGACTTCGTTCGCCCAGGCAAACCAGGCGTAGAACTGCGTGACACCGCCGTGCCCTGCACATGTGGTACGCTGGAGGAGCACTATGACTTGGCCCTGCAGTGGAGGCTGAGGTGGTGGAGAAGGATCCGGACATTAGCGCAGAATCAGCAGTTTGACAACGAGGAGGAGAAAGTGGCGTCACCTGTTCAAGGTGCTCGTGTGGCTGGGCAGGAAGCGCATTGACCCAGTGGGCCATAAAGGACATGTACTGACCTTGACCGCAGTTACAACTCCACACGTCGGCGCTGCCATGCACTTTGGCAGACACCGACAGGCTCAAGGACTGGGCCACCTTCTCTTCTACATATTTGTGCAGGGCTGGGACTGACTTTTTGGCAAAGAAATGACGGCTTGGGACTCTCCACCTCGGCTTGGCACAAGCCATAAGTTCTCTGAACGGTGCAGAGTCCACCAGTTGAAAAGGGAGGGACTTCAGCACGAGCAACTTGGACAGGAGCACAGTCAGCTTCTGCGCTGTAGGATGGCTAGACGCGTACTGTCTCTTTGCAATTGCCTCAGTGAACGACTGCTGCCATAATGAGTGGCAAGGAATAAGAGGAGGAGGAGCAGGATCATCTGGAGCGGTAGATAATGACAGACAGATCCCTTTGGCAGAGGTGCTGGTGCCTTGACTGCCTGAAATGGGATGCGTGCCACTGGGTGATGCTGCTGCTGCCGACTGGACCGCCACATCTGAGCCACGGTTCTCCCAGGCCACTTTGTGGTGACGCTGCATATGTTGGGGCAGGGCCTTGGTGCCAACTTTAGCACCCTGGCCACGCTTCACTGTCTGACCACAGATTCTACATATAGCCATGTTCACCTCCTTAGGCGTCTTAACAAAAAAATTCCTCACCGCCGAGTAGGCGATTTTACCACCAACACTTTGCACTGACTGAGTGGTACCTCAGCTGTCTGGCTGAGCCCCTACACCGCTCTTTTCAAGGCCAGAAAGCACCTGAGAAGAGTGCGGTCTACCCTGTGCCTGTTTGGCTCCCGACCTCGCACTGCTGCCACTCCGCTGACTAACGGCCACACTACCGACTTGCTGCCTGACGCGCAAGCTGTCAGTCTGATCTGCAGATGATGATAATGATGATGAAGCCCTTGCTTCACTGGCTCCCAAGTGCGATCAGCTACATCATCATCAACTACAGTTTGCATGTCACTAATGTCCTCCTCAACTGTCTCGGTGTACAAAGCCTGACCGATCTCAACATCACCTCCCACTAGACTCTCCTCATCAGTACTTGACCGCCTACTAGAAGGAGCGAATTTCTGCCCCACCTCTTGGCTTCCAAGTAGCTGCTGACTGTCCTCAAGTAGTTTGTCCACGCTGTATAGTGGCGCAGAGCCCATAACATATAGTACTTCTCTGGCTGAGGGAACCGAAAAGGACAGAGGCAGGTTGAGGACAGGTGAGGGCACTGGAGCTGCTCCGGGCCCATGCCAACTAAGGGTTGTGTCTGACGAACCCACCGACTCTTGGATGGGAGTTTCAGATGTCATCTGGGAGGAAGTGGATGACCGAGTCAACCATTCAAGAACATCTGGGTTGGTGGTCAACACACGACCACTAGATGACACCAGTAGCTGTGGCCTTGCCGAGTGACCCCTAATGCCACGTCCCCTTCCTCTGCTGAGACCTATGCCTATTCCAGAAACATTTATGCCACTGCCCCTCCCCTGTGAAGGGCCTGTCACCCATATGTCTGACATACTGTTTGATAAAAAATTTAAAATAAAAGGAAATTAAGAATCCCCCCAAAAAATATACTTTGCTCACTGCCTTGCACAACTGCTTAACTATTTCTTTAAGAAATACCGTCACCCCACAGAGTGGGGTTAACAATGGGTTGCTGAACTGCAGTACAATGGGTTAACTGCACAGCACTACACACTATATGACAATTTTCTTTTTCTATGGCGACTGACGCTGCAAATAATTATTTAAAATGAACAACCCCACAAACACGGATTCACAGTTTTTTGGGAAAGTCGACTTCACTGACTACGTTAGCACAATATCACGCTTTTCTGTTTGGATGGGAAATAATGCCGCAAATAGTTATTTAAAACTAACAACCCCACAAACACAGATTCACAGTTTTTTTGGCAAGTCAACTTCACTGACTACGTTAGCACAATATTACGCTTTTCTGTTTGGATGGTGAATAACGCCACAAATAGTTATTTTAAACGAACAACCCCACAAACACGGATTCACAGTTTTTTTGTCAAGTCAACTACACTGAAGAATTTAGCACTATATGGCGCTTGTCTATTTGTATGGCGAATAACGCCACAACTATTTCTTTCACATTTACAAGCTGCCAATCACAGATTATATGTTTTTTACCCAAACACAACCCAAAAGATATTTTTTAAAATGTTTTTTTTTAATATTTTTTTATTTCTTTATTTTTAATTTTTTTTTTAAATGTACCCCAAACAAGGCTTCTTTGAATAAAGCACCCCAAAACAGCCTTTAGAACAGAGTGCAGTGCTGTATAACAGGCTAACCCCTATGCCCACCCACTGCTGCTCAGTGTACCAGAATAGCGATTTCACTGCCTGATTTTCTGTCTAGAAATTGTCCCTCTCCTTTCCCTGCAATTCAGATTATTTATCCCTGATCTCCTCATTTGTTTTCTTTAGTTTTTCTTTCACCTGCCCTATCTCTCCTGACGTCTGTCTCTGGTCTAAAATCAATAGCAAATGGCGGATTCCAGTGCTGCAGAGCTATTTATAGGGCTGTGACATCACAGGACCTGGCTGGCTGCTAATTGGCTACATTTCTACATGTGATCGCATTGTGGGTGTTTACTTCTTTGTCCCAGAAATCCTTCCCCCATGTCATGCCATGTGCTTGCCATTTTAGGAAAAAAAAGATTCGTTACTACGAATCGCCATGAAATTCGCTTTCGTTGCAAATCGAATTTTCCATGAAATTCGTAACGAATTCCACTTCGTCAGCTTCGATTC
>ONZH01029218.1:0-39164 GCA_900303285.1 Rhinella marina | reverse complement strand
GAACTGTCCCTGTACGCCTTGGAGGTGCTTGCCTGCCCTGCCGCCAGCGTGCTATCAGAAAGGGTGTTCAGCGCAGCCGGGGGCATTATAACCGATAAGCGCAGCCGCCTGTCAACCGACAGTGCGGACAGGCTGACGCTAATCAAAATGAACAGCAAGTGGATTGACCCGGACTTTGCTTCTCCAACCGTGGAAAGCAGCCAAAAGTGAAGTGCCATCTGTATGAAGTGCCATTTCCTCCTCCACCTCCTCCTCCTCCTCCTTAACCGCCGTAGAATTGCTCCGTAAATAAGAAAAATGTATATGTTTATGGCTCACATCTTGGGCCTCCACAAAATGTTTAAGAGGTCTCACCTCTTGGGCCTCCACATAATTTTTAAGAGGTCTCACCTCTTGGGCCTCCACATAATTTTTAAGAGGTCTCACCTCTTGGGCCTGCACAAAATGTTTAAGAGGTCTCACCTCTTGGGCCTCCACATAATTTTTAAGAGGTCTCACCTCTTGGGCCTGCACAAAATGTTTAAGAGGTCTCACCTCTTGGGCCTCCACAAAATCTTTAAGAGGTCTCACCTCTTGGGCCTCCACAAATCTTAAGAGGTCTCACCTCTGGCCTCCACAAATCTTAGAGGTCTCACCTCTTGGGCCTCCACAAAATCTTTAAGAGGTCTCACCTCTTGGGCCTCCACAAAATCTTAAGGCAAGGTCTCACCTCTTGGGCCTCCACAAAATCTTTAGGTCTCACTTCTTGGGCCTCCACATAATTTTAAAGAGGTCTCACCTCTTGGGCCTCCACAAAATCTTTAAGAGGTCTCACCTCTTGGGCCTCCACAAAATCTTTAAGAGGTCTCACCTCTTGGGCCTCCACAAAATCTTTAAGAGGTCTCACCTCTTGGGCCTCCACAAAATCTTTAAGAGGTCTCACCTCTTGGGCCTCCACAAAATCTTTAAGAGGTCTCACCTCTTGGGCCTCCACATAATTTTAAAGAGGTCTCACCTCTTGGGCCTCCACAAAATCTTTAAGAGGTCTCACCTCTTGGGCCTCCACAAAATCTTTAAGAGGTCTCACCTCTTGGGCCTCCACAAAATCTTTAAGAGGTCTCACCTCTTGGGCCTCCACAAAATCTTTAAGAGGTCTCACCTCTTGGGCCTCCACAAAACCTTTTAGGTCTCACTTCTTGGGCCTCCACATAATTTTAAAGAGGTCTCACCTCTTGGGCCTCCACAAAATCTTTAAGAGGTCTCACCTCTTGGGCCTCCACAAAATCTTTAAGAGGTCTCACCTCTTGGGCCTCCACAAAATCTTTAAGAGGTCTCACCTCTTGGGCCTCCACAAAATCTTTTAGGTCTCACTTCTTGGGCCTCCACATAATTTTAAAGAGGTCTCACCTCTTGGGCCTCCACAAAATCTTTAAGAGGTCTCACCTCTTGGGCCTCCACAAAATCTTTAAGAGGTCTCACCTCTTGGGCCTCCACAAAATCTTTGAGGTCTCACCTCTTGGGCCTCCACATAATTTTAAAGAGGTCTCACCTCTTGGGCCTCCACAAAATCTTTAAGAGGTCTCACCTCTTGGGCCTCCACAAAATCTTTAACAGGTCTCACCTCTTGGGCCTCCACAAAATTTTCCATGAGCCTCTGGCCAGCCCACGGCCTCTTCCTGCCTTTTGCGGTCCTACGCATCCCTCCACATCCCCACTGCTTTACCTGCTAGACATGACACTGGGCCAGGTCGGGTCACTGATATCTCTAGCGCCAACAATTTGGGCATTTTAAGGCTTCTGCATGTGTTTGAGTTGTTTTTACATTTTAAAGAAGACATGTCTGACCACATTTCACACACACACACAATGACAATTAGGGGTGGGGTCTATTTGCTTTCCCCCTTGCCTATGCCATCTGTGGTTGTCATAGGCAACGTGATTTTAAGGGGTGCAGAATTTTCTTCTTTTTTGTCTAGTTTGGCTTGGGGTCCATGGCAATGTAGAGGAAAGAAGGTTTCCTTGTATGGTCTCACTTTACAGAGAGATTAGATTGTCTTTGGAGTGTATTGTTGAGAGGCTGTGATAGTGGCGTAATAGTGCGACTTGGGCGCGTTATATGCACCCAGACATGCTTCCCCTGCTGTCCCAGTTGCATTCCAGCAGTGTTGGCATCCTTTTCTGAGGTTCCAGGGTGGACTTGGTGACCTCCAAGTGGTCGAATTGAGATTTCCAAGTGGCGAGCATTTTTTTCCCATAGACTTTAATGGGATTCGATATTCGGTCGAATAGTCGAATTTCGCGGTCTATTCGAATCGAATTTCGAACTTTCGAATATTTCACTACTCGCTCATCTCTAGTTATTGCCAATAACCTGTTTCCCCTATGAGATCCACAGGTTTCCCAGTCTACATCTGGGTAGTTGAAGTCCCACATAATAATGATCTCATTATGATTTGCTGCTTCATCTATTTCCCTTAGCAGTAGATTTTCTATGGGTTAGGTGGCTTATAAGAAACTCAGTACTTTATTGTAGGTTTTCCCACCATGTATTTCTAACCACAGTGACTCCCCATGTTCATTACCCTCACTTATATCTTACTGGAGTGTGGACTTTAGCCAGGACTTTACATAAAGGAAACCCCCTCCCCCTTTCCAGTTTTCACAATCCTTTCTAAACCGAATGTAACCCTGTAAGCTAATTGTCCAGCCATAGATACCATCCAGCCATGTCTTAGCTATTCCACCTTCGTAGACTTCCTCAGACATTACTTATTCCAGCTCACCAATTTTATTGGTCAGGCTTCTGGCATTAGTATACACGAGGTTTTGGGAATTTCTAGTCCTACACGTTATGAACTGTTCTAGTCCCTTGGCCATTCCACCACCAGTTTCATTATCCAGTTCCAGGTCACTATCTGTAGCATAATCCCCTCCTATAATGTAATCCAAGCTCCTCCAAGCTATGTCCAAAAAGACATGCTCTAGAGCAATGGTGGGCAGCTGGCAGCCCTCTCCATCTGACTTCTGGCTCTCCTTTTCGATTTGTGTATTGTACCATATGCATCTCCATCTTCTGTCCTGTGTACTAACACTGCCCCATGTCATGGCCAAGCATATGCTGAACTCTTCAAAATGAAAGAGTCCACTATAACCATGTTCCAAAGAACAGGGATCAGCTCACTGAAGAGAGCCAAGAACACTTTATCATGAGGGACCAACACTTGCAGGAGAGGTATGTCGGATTGCAAGTTCTTTTTCTTATTGCTACTGCTAGTAAAATCACTGAAAAATGTATGTTTATCCAGCTGTCTTCAACCCCTGCTGACAGATTTTGCCGCCACTCAGCACACAGTTATGGTCCCCATTTAGTGCCCCTTAGTTTCCCCTCAGAATTTTGATAACCCCTTACAGTTCTCCACATAGAAATAGTTCCCTTGGTGATGACCCCACACAGTAGTCCCATCCCATAGAGTTATAAAAAAAAGTAGAATAAATAAGAGCAATACTCACATAGCTCATCCTCACGATGAACAGGGTACAACTTTCAGTAGCCTGTGATACCTGTGGCTCAGCGCAGCAGGGTGGGTGATGTCAGTGCATTGTGCTTTACTGGGAATGCATGTGTGGACAGGTTACAGTATTTTAGAAGGGAATTCAGTGAAGACGAATTAGTGAGCTCCATTTACTTGGTTTGCCAGAGTGGGCAATGGGGAGGGAGTGGTGAAGTAGTTCTCCTGTTGGGTGAGGTTCAGTACTGAGGAGTGATTGTTACAGACAGTCGATGTGGATCCACTCTGCCAACCAATGGGTTTGTCTTTGAGCTAGTCCTGAGGGAATTAGTCGGTTTCCTGCCTTTCACCCCTCAACTCCTATACAGGGACATGGCCTTTGTTGTAGGGAAACCACCAGGCCACTATCTCTTGGAATAGTCCCAGTGTGGTTGGGTACTAACCCCCGAGGATCAGAGACACAGAGGTGTTTAACTGAGGAACCAGGCAATATAAGTAGTCATGAAACATGCAGAGATCTGGGTTGGCAGAGTTTTAGTAAATCCGTGAAACAATCCAAAGGTCAGCACAGGATCAGGATCCAGGAATCAGGTTGGTAAGCTGGCTGACAAATGGATTATAGCTCTGATACAGGCTCTTGCAAGTTAGATAGACCTTGCACGATCTACAGTATGAAAACCAATTGCTCAGGCAGAGAAGTTAGGTCAGCAGCATAGCTATATAGGAGAGTTGATTAGCTCATGAATCAAGCATCTGAGAAAAGGATAAGAAATGTAATTAACCCCTGAAGTGCTACAGGGAAAAGTCTAATACACACAGGAAGAGGCCTTGCAGTCAGGTTACATCCTGTAGTGTGGGACATGGGAGTGTGGTGTCCAAGCAGAGGCAAAATAAGTGAAATGACCAAGATGGTGAGATGGCAGTGGACACAGAGTGCCACTATGACTGTGACATTTGATGCACCTGTCTGAAAATATCCTAATATTTGAGCAGGAGCAGCTCAGGTGAGCAGTGGTGTAAGGTGTGAAAAATGGTGAAAGCCTTGCACATCTACTATCTCTCTTCTGCTATCCCTCTACTGCATCCTCCTCCAATGGACGATGCACAGAATTCTGAGACTGTATAAGACAAAAAATCTAGTAAACCTGCTGCAGGTTAGTCTTACTTCACTGCCACTTGCTGGAAAGGACCTTTTAACCTTCGTGACTATTTCACAGCAGAGGTGACAGAGTAAATGGTGGAGTACTCACCATTGTATTTACTGGAACTGTGTTCTGAGGATGCAGCTGAAAATAGGACATTCAGCAGCAATTGCAGAACAGGGAGACAGTGGACAAGATGTGATACTGTCCGGCTGCATCCTGCAAAGTATTGTATACTTACAGCACCGGTGGGTCTAATTCTAAATCGCAATGACATGGGTATGGAGCGGGCTCATGAGCTTTGCCTGTTCCATTCACGGTGCTAGCTGTGATATACAATTGGCAACCTGCTGCAGCAGCCAAGATCAGAGATAACTCAACTGTGAATTAACCTGTATGTTCAGCTTCTATTATGGTTTCCTAAAAATTGGGCATAATTGATGACAGTGCTCAGCAGTTAAGTAAATAAAAGGAGGGGAACTAGTTACTTGAATGTTCAAGGGACCAATTTAGAAAGCTGGAGGAAACATTGTATGGAATGATTGCTAGCAACCATACAGGTTGTGAGAAAATAGGTAATAATTGCCTCTCAACAAAGGCTGTCTTTCCAAAACTATTTTCCTCACAAATTACAATCTTTACAATTGTTAACATTTCTTCCAGAAGAATTTTGAGACTTAAGTTTTTTTTGTTCTCTTGAAATACCCTTCACTATCTACATTATAGGGACAGGAAATACAACACCAACTCCAAAAAAGTTGGGAGGCTGTGTAAAATTAAATTAATGTACTTAAAACAGAATGCAATGATTTGCATATCTCATCGACCCATATTTTATTCACAGTAGATCATAGAACAGATTTGAAAAGTGAGACATTTTACTATTTCATGAAAAAAATTAAACTAATTTTAGAACTTGATGGCAACAATGCATCTCAAAAAAAGTTGGGGCAGGGACATGTCTATCATTGTGTAGCACCCCCATTTCTTTTAACAACAGACTGTAAATGCCTGGAGTGAGAAGACCAATTGCTGGAATTTCAGTAGAGGAATGTTGTCCCATTCTTGTCTGTTGTAAGATTCTAGCTACTCAACATTCATGAGCTTTTTTGCCAGATTTTTCATTATATGATGCACCAAATGTTTTTTATTGCTGAAATTTCTGAATTGCAGGAACGTCAGTTAAGCACCCGAACTCATTCTCAGCAAAGCCATGCTGTTGTGATGGACACAGTATGTGGTTTAGCATTGCCTTGCTGAAATATGCAAGGCTTTTCAGAAATAGACATTGTCTGGTAGCAATTGTTCTTTTCAAACCTCTATATACTGATCAGCATTGTTGATTCGGCATTTCCAAATGTGTAAGGCTACTTTCACACTGGCGGCAGACCTGATCCGGCAGGTGAAGGGTGCTGCTGGATCAGGCCTGCCGCAGTGACATGTGTGGAGCCGGAACCGCGCTCCGGCCCCACACATGTCACACAGTACATACATATACATACACATAAACATACACACACATATAGACATACAAACAAACATACATACTTACATGCTCCCCGGCAGGTCTTCGGAGCGTCAGGACGGCTCACACAGGTCACGATTCCCCACAGCGCCCTCTGCTGGGCGCCTGGTGGAATCGTCATCTGACGATTCCACCAGGCGCCCAGCAGAGGGCGCTGTGGGGAATCATGACCTGTGTGAGCCGTCCTGACGCTCCGAAGACCTGCCGGGGAGCATGTAAGTATGTATGTGTGTTTGTATGTCTTTATGTGTGTGTATGTTTATGTCTGTATGTGTCTATGTGTACCCGGATCCGTAATGGACTCCATTGAAAGTCAATGGAGGGCGGATCCGGTTACCATTATGGTCACACCAGACGGATCCACCCCCATTGACTTGCATTGGGGGTCATTCCAGATCCGTCTTGGTGCGGATGCCTGGACCGGAGAGCAAACCGCAGCATGCTGCGGTTTGTTCTCCGGTCTGAAGACGGAACGGAATGCTTTCAGGAGCATTCCGTTGTCTTCAGTTCAGTTTTGTCCCCATTGACAATGAATGGGGACAAAACTGAAGCGTTTTATTCCGGTATTGAGCCCCTATGGCGGAACTCAATACCGGAATTTTAAAACGCTAGTGTGAAAGTAGCCTAAGCTGTCCACGTCATAGGCACTAACACAACCCTATACCATCAGAGATGCAGGCTTTTGAACTGAACTACTGAACTTTACACAGATAACAAGCTAGATGGTCCCTCTCCTCTTGAGTCCACAGATCATGGTGTCTACGGTAGTTTTCAAAAAGAATTTCAAATTTTGATTCATCTGTCCGCAGAATAGTTTTCCACCTTACATTTTAAATCAGCTTTGGCCCAGAGAAGACAGTGGTGTTCCTGGATCATCTTAACATTTGGCTTCTTCTTTGCATGATACAACTTTATCTTGCATTTGTAGAATGCATGGCAAACTATGTCTGCAGATCATCTTTGGATGATGATATATACTGTAAATAGTGGGGTGTTCCAAGTCTTCACAATTTTACACTGAGGAACATTTGTCTGAAATTATTCCACAATTTTTAGACATTTTTTTGCAGATTGCTGAACCTCTGCCTATCTTTGCTTCTGAGAGACTCTGACTCTCTAGCATGCTATTTTTATACTCCATCTTGACTTAGCAGCAAATTGTTCCTCCAGCTGTTTTTTTTTATTAGTATCATTTACTTTTCCAGCCTTTTGTTGACCCTGACCCACCAGCTTATTTGAGATGTGTTGCTGCCATCAAGTTCAGTTATTTTTTATTTTCATGACATGGTAAAATGTCTCACTTTCAACATTTTCAACATCTGATATGTGTTATATGGTCTATTGTGAATAAAATATGGATCTATGATAGAGATGAGCGAATTGATTTGTCGATTCGTTGATTCTTATCGAATCTTGGGAATTTTTAGCTGTGAAGTGAATCCGAATATTAGGTGATTCGCTTCAGCTTTGTACGCATTCGCTATGTAGTTTGTAGTGTTGAGCGAGCACCTCTGTGCTCGTATGCTCGGGTGCTCTGGCCGAGCACTAGGGGTTGCTCGAGTGCTCGGCCGAGCACCTGAGCATAACGTTAGTCAATGGGACTAAACCAGGCACCCCCTGCTCGGAAGAGGGGAGGGTGTCTGGTTAATAGAAAAAGGTCAGAATCGTGACTTCTCCTCTTTTACGCCTTTCACTTGTAAAAGTATGCTAATTAACTGAATTTGTACGCATTGGCGCATAATGCGTATGCATTAGCATACAAATGCGTACGCATTAGCATACAAAAGCATACGCATTAGCACACAATTTGTACGCATTAGCGTACAAATCTATATTACAGTGCGGGGAAGAGACTCGGGCATTGCGCTCGAGTACACTCGGTATTCGGCCGAACACCAAGCGGACCCGAGCGTAGGCATGCTCGGCCAAACGGCGAGTTCGGCCGAGCATGCTCGCTCAGCACTAGTAGTTTGTCCTATAAATTATACGCTATTGCTATGTATAAGTTACTGTATACGCTGTTGCGTACGAATTCAATTCATTAGCAAACTTTTACTGTTAGTTCGTTTATCGTGCGCAAAAGCCCGGGAAGAAAGCGGTCACCTGACCTAGTGGGCAGGGCTTGCTCTGATTGGCTCAGGCTCGGTAAGCCAGTGACCCATAACTTCTTCTGCGACTGCTGAGACGAGCAGAAGCAGTGTGTGTGTGAAGTTCTGAGACCTGTTTTGTGAAAATTTGATATAATAGCTCTGGGAATCCATATTACACATATCAGGGATACTGTAGGGCAAATGCAGGGCCAGTTCAGGGCTAGTATTTAATCAAGCAGGGAGAGAGAGACAGGGAGAGACAGGGAGATACAGGGACAAAGACCAGCTGCAGGGCCACAGAGTAAATTGAAAAATGTGTGGACTGGATAAGCAAAAGGGGTCCAGTTCCAGCCAGACTTTGAGCTTGAAAAAAAGGAGAAGGTGAGACAGGGCAGCAGTGCCAAAAGACCTGTAGCCGGAGCATCTACTAGTAGTATTCGCAATACTTGGCTAAGCCACCGAGGCGCAAAATTGTAGTGGAGGAGAAAGTAGATGAGGTAGTGGAGTGGATGGCACGTTCATCTCAGTCTCAGCCGGATGATCTGCTGTCATCTGCTGATACAGTATCCATATGTAGAAAGGGGTCAGACTCCCTGAGGATTTCTTAGAGGGCAGTCAGAGTTTGAACTGCCCGGAATTGTCGGTTGGTTGGGAACAGCCTAATTTGCATTCCGAAAAATGTGTTGTGGAGGAGTCTGATAATGAATCTGATGTGTTAGACCGGAGGACCTGGGAAGCAGATCGGGCTGGTGAGGAAGATTTGAGCTCAGAAGAGGAGGGTGGTATTAGTAGTGGCAGCAACAGAGGGCAGAGGCAAGTTAGGCCCAGGGCTAGTGCTTCCCTGGGAACTAGCGAGACCCCAAATATAGTGGGGTCGCCACCAGGTTGTAAGCGTGCAAGGGCTATAAGCTTGGCCAGCTGTGGAGGGCACATGTGGAAGTATTTTACCACTCTGCCGGGGGATAGCAGTATGGCCACGTGTAACTTGTGTAAACAGAAATTCAGCCGTGGGAAAGCCACAAATGTTGGGACCACTGCTCTGTGGAACCATTTGAAGCGGCGTCATGCCGGCAATTTAGAGCAGCCCATTAATACTAAAGAGCTGGTTACTTCTCCCGGGGTCCCTTCTGTCAGGCAGGCTGCATCCAGGGCCATAGCTCAGCCCGCATACCGGGGTATAACTAGTTCATCAACCTCATCGTCGGCCAGTGCCTGCAAGTCTCCACCTCCTCTCATTCGGCAGCCGTCCATTGCCGAGTGCGTGGCCATGAAGCAGTTTTACGCCACAAGTAATCCGACAGTGCGCAAACTGAATGGTCACCTGACAAAGTTGCTGGCTGTGCAGTCTCTGCCGTACCAGCTGTTTGACTGCCCAGCTTTTAGGGAGCTAATGGCTTGCGCTCAGCCACGCTGGCAGGTCCCTAGCTGGCATTACTTCTCCAACAAAGCTATCTCCGCCCTTTACTCCAACGTGGCTGACAATATTGGACGCTCGCTGCAGCTGTCTCTCTGCAGCACGGTGCACGTCACGGTGGACACCTGGAGCAGTGCTTACGGCCAGGGGCAATACATGTCCTTTACTGCCCACTGGCTGAATGTATTTAGTGGCAGCGAGGCAGGAACCCCCCAGCAACCCGGTCAATTGCTGTTGGCACCTCCACATGCTTTCCAGCCAGGATTTCAGCAGACCACCCAACAACACTATCCGCTTCCACCTCCACATGCAGTCCGCCTGCTGGAGCGTCAGGGCAGCGAGTTACCCCCGCTCCTTCATATCACAGGTGCCAGGTGAAACGCTGCCATGCAGTGTTAGACTTATTTTGTCTTGGCAGTAGCAGCCACACAGGCCAGCGCTTGCTGCATTACATGAAGCAGCAAATAGCGTGCTGGCTGACTCCATGGAAGCTGGAAGTGGGCAAGGTAGTGAGTGACAATGGGACAAATATAGTGGCAGCGCTGAACCTGGGTCAATTCTCGCATGCTCCCTGTATGGCACATGTCCTAAATCTAGTGGTGCAAAGATTTCTAAAAACATTCACTGGCCTGCGCACAGTGCTGGCAAAGTCGCAGAAGCTTTGCACTCATTTCAGCCATTCATATGTATCTCGCCATGCTCTGGTGGAACTGCAGCGTCAAAACGGTCTTCCGCCACAACACTTAATAGGTGACGTGCCGAAATTCCACTCTTCATATATTGCAACGACTCCTAGAGCAGCGTAGAGCAGTGGACGATTTTGTCCAGCAGCAGCCAGAATCTTCCAGCATAGGGAGCAGGTGCGGCTTTGATTTCCGGCAGTGGAGGCTGGTCTGAGATGCCTGCACTGTTCTAAGGCCCTTAGAAGAAGCCACCAAATTCGTCAGACGGGACAGCTGCGATGTGAACGACGTAATTTCAATAATATTTGTGCTGGAAAAGACACTCACGCTCATGTAGCTGGAGGATGAGGATGATGAGACTTTCAGGGACACAGCAGTTTCTCAGAGAGATGGAAAGAAGTGGCCTCTCGGGCAGGATGGCGAGTTGTATGCTCACATGCTTACGCACTGACAAGCGTATCCTAAACATAAGGCAGACTGACGAATACTGGCTGGTGATGCTTCTGGACCCACAGTATCAATCCAACATGAGGGATTGTTTTCCTCCCCAGGAAAGGGAAGAGAAATTAGCATCATTGCTGGAGAAGCCATGTAGTAACCTGGCCACAGCTTTCAGCCAGCCCCAGCCTGCTGTCAGCTTGTCTGAGAAGGAAGTCCGGCCGAGTAATCCACCTTCTGCCACAACCAGCAGCAGCCAGTTAAGCCTACCTAGTATGATGCAGGAATTTTTCTCTGCAGGCTCCTAACAGCTGCAGCCAAGTGAGCAGGCCCAGATGCCTCAATGAGCAGGTTCAGGCGTACCTGCAGTCTGGCTCACAAAGCCTCTTCTCAGACTGGACTTCTGGGCAGGCAGATTACAACAGTGGCCGGAACTGTCCCACTATGCACTAGGGCTTCTTTCCTGCCCAGCCTCAAGTGTCATGTCAGAGAGGGTTTTTAGTGCCGCTGGGGGGGTGGTGACACCCAAAAGGACAAATCTGTCACCGGGCAGTGTTCAAAAAAATACCTTTATAAAAATGAATAAAGGCTGGATTACATCCGAATTTCATACTCCTTAGTATACGCTTAGTAGGAGAGTAACTGTTGTTAGTTAACGTTACTAATAGTTCTATTTAGTATTGTTAAGTTTGTTTTGGAGCCTCAGCCTTTAGTCCCCCCCTCCAAAAAAAAAAAAAAAATATATATATATATATATTATTATTATTATATATATATATATATATATATATATATATATATATATATATATATATATATTTTTTTTTTTTTAAATTCTTACACTGCCTCTGCCTCCCGTACAAGTTATATTAGCGGACATTGTTATACACCACTGCAGTCTGTTGTATTTATTTTACCTATCACTCTATGCTGATATACCCCGTCCCCAGGGCCGGATTATAATTGGAGCATTTGGAGCTCCTGCTCCAGGCCCCGGCTCCAATGATTTCAGGGGGGCCCCGCGCCAGAAGTCCTCCTTTTTTACAGTTGGGGCGCAGGAAGCAATGAGCGCTTCCATCAATACAGATGGAAGCGCTCATTGCTGGAGCGCAGGAGCTGGGTCCTGGTACTCACCGCTCAGCTCCTGCGCTCCCTTCTTCATTGGTGGTCAGCGGCTGCCTGCGCTGCACTATCCTGACTGGTGTGGCGTCAGGACGTAGTGCGCGCACTCTTACCTGATGCTGCACGCAGTCAGGTGACAGTGCAGCGCGGGCAGTGAAGACAGAAGAGCGCCAAACCAGGAGCTGCCTAGAGATAAGTTTTTTTTATTTTTTTTTTATGGGGGCACAGCGGGCTGATCTGAGGTCTGATGGGGGGCACGGTATAGTATTTGGGGACATTGGGGAGCACAGTGGGCGCGGTATTTTAGGAAGCAGCAGGATAACAGTAAAAGTGGGTAATCTATGATGTCTTTGTGGCAGAGAGAAGATGGGGCTGAAAGAAGTGTCATGGCGGTGTGGGCCAAATAGAGAAGATGAGAAAAGAGAAGATCTACATCAGGAAGACGTCACTGGATGTAAGAGGTATGTGCTGCTGTATCATCTGGTATGTCTGGTGCTGGTGAATGTAATGTCCATCCAAATATGTGTCACCTGTTTTTTCAGCAAGGACTTACCGGTATATGGTATGTTACTGCTGTAGCCAATCAGTGATCTAATGCTGAGAACTGGCTGCAGTGGACACATACCATACACCTGCACATCAGTGTGCACATCACCAAAAAGAGGAAAAAAGTTTCCTCATCCTTGTGTTTAAATGACTGTGGTGATGCTGCCAGCGCTGTGCTCCCTCTGGCTCATGTATTATTGTATGTGGAGTGTCAGCTCCAGAGCAAACAAGCACTCCAGCCCCAGCACAGCTCAGCTTAAGGTTTTCCTCTTTTTTTTTTTCTTTTGCCAGGCACTTACTGGTCAAGGGGCGTGGTTTAGCAGATGGTAGGTGTGGTTTAGCAGCTTGGGGGTGTGGTCGAGAATGTCCTCCTTTTTGAGATGAAGCAGGTGGCCACCCTACCCCCTGCGCCCCTGGTGCCGCCCCCCGCTGCCGGTGGTACAGTGGAGCATGGGAGCTTTGCGCTCCCGTGCTCCGCTGTCTCCTATCTCACTGGCTACTTCCGCCAGTGAGATAGTTGCATTCATCTGACCCGGGTCACCGCATATTTTTTCAAAGGCTATATTCAGATCACTATTAGCCCTTCACTGGGCTTTCCGTTCAAGGGTTACATTTAAATTCTTGAAACTGGATTCAAACATAACCCTCAACGGAACTTTGTTACATTGTTCTGGAGGGCCTCGTGTAAGTTGCGGCGAGGGGGCCCCCCCCATCATAAATTTTGTGCTCCATACTGCTGGTAGCCTTAATCTGGCCCTGCCCATCCCCTACTACTACTGGCCGGGGCAGCCATAAAAAGCTCATATATAATTTTCACTTCCCATGTTAAAGGTAGAATATACAGACTTGTTGCCCAAACAAGCTAAGCCTTTTTTATTTTTCTGTCTGTCAATTGTAATCAGTGAACAGGAGTGTGTGTAATGTAGTAATACTTCGGCCGGCAGACACCGCTGTGTTCATTAATATGGGAAAATGGCCGTGGGAAGAAAACTCTGTTTTCTTCACACTATGTCAGGATCAGGAAGGTGTTAAAGGTTTAACAAAACACAGGTTTTTCAAGAATATTTTAGTAATAAAAAAAACCTGATATTTAACAAATAAATAATATAATAAACAAAAGAAAGGAACAAAAACATAAGATTACGCCGGCCTTTGCTGACGTCGGCCCATCATGTCCTGCATCTCTTGCAGCTCCAGCTGCAGGCCACGAATGAGCCGGGAGGCAGCGTGGACCCTGGACCCAAGGCGCCGTAATCCAGCCTCCACTTCGAAGTCAGTGGGGATGTCTGTAGGGGTGGAAACAGTTATGTACTTAGTTTGTATGATCGAGTTACAGTGGTTGTCCCACAAAAAAAAAATCAAAACTTTAATGTACTGGAGCGACTTATTCTGTGACATGTATTCTGTACTGACTGAGCCTTTTGTAGTACTTACTGGACACCCATACGGTGTGGTCTTCCCATGGTCCAGGGGAAAACTGCTCCCTGTCGGTTGGCGCTACCAAAGATAAAACATACATTTACATGTTTTTACTTATCAAAATGTTTTGTTACTCACCCTGCCGTACCTCTGCGCGGAATTTATTAAGCCGCTCTGGTCATTTGAATTTCAGATCGGACCATTTCCGCTGGATCTGACCCCGGGGTCAGCACGGTGTGGAAACGATGGCACAGGCCTTGGATCACCTGCTGGATCACCTCCTCCTTATGCTGGTTTGGATGGCGGTGTGTGCCATCGTAATCCTCTCTGTCCATCAGCCGGATCAGGGCCTCTCGTCGTGCGTGCCTGCGTATTACGGAATCGCGTAGACAATAGTACGCTGAGGATTCGTATGCTATTTCTACGCTCATGCGTACGTCGTCTAAGAAGTTGCGTACATTTTTTAAATGAACGTTCGTTATTAGTGCGCGAATGTTCGCTAATAGCACATAATAACATTTTGTAAGCAAATACAACAAATATATTCGTCGAACAAACGAATCTTAGGAAAAGTTCGGCGAATAATTTTTTGAATGATTCGCTCATCTCTAATCTATGAGATTTACAAATAATTGCATTTTGTTTTTATTCATATTTACACAGCACCTCAACTTTTTTGGAATTGGGGTTGTACATTACTAGTGTTGTGCGAGCATGCTAGGCTGAATACTGTTAAGCATGGCGATGCTCGGCACCACGCGGTGTACGGCCGAACACCGCATGTGCTCGAGCTCCAAGCTCAAGTCCCCTCCCCGCACGTTTCTACACAGCCAATCAGCGTGCAGGGAGGTACTGGCATTCACTGTAATGCCGTAGCCATGTTGGCTACTGGATTTACAGTGATTGGCTGGCTGGGAACGCGTCATCGGGTGCTATATATAGCACCCAGTGACATGTGACCCGGCTCAGTCCGAGTCAGGGAGAGCTGATGCAAGGAGGGACAGATAGTGTAGGGATAAAAATTGTCTAGGCAGGGCTAGTTTTTCTGTTTAAAAGACCCAAAAGCCCTTTTAAGGACTATCTGGCTGCAATATTTTTTATTTTTTTATTTTTTATTTTTTTTTGGGGGGGGGGGCAAAAATTGTGCAAATTTGCCTGACCTAAACTTCACCTTCGCAGTGTTTGCTGTATAACGTTTGTGTATTCCAAATACCTGACATCTGGTGTCATTTTTTCTGCCGCTAATCAAGGCAACATTACCTGTGCTGCGTGTGCAGTATAAGGTTTGCGCAAGGAGGCACAGATAGTGTAGGCATAGAAACTGGCTAGGCAGGGCTAGTTGTTCTGTTTAAAAGACCCAAAAGTCCTTTTAAGCACTATTGTTATATCTGGCTGCAATATTTTTTTTAGTTTTGGGGCAAAAATTGCGCAAGTTTGCCTGACCTTAACACCACCTGCGCAGTGTGTGAAGTATAACGCTTGTGTGTCCCAAATACCTGACATCCGGTGTATTGTTTTCTGCCGCTATTCAAGGCGACATTACCTGCACTGGTCTGCTGTATAATGTTTGCGCAAGGAGGGACAGATAGTCTAGGGATAAGATTTGGCTAGCAGGGCTAGTTGTTTTGTTTAAAGGGGTTGTCCGAGTTATTTTTTTGTTCTTTATATGTTTCTAACTTGTCAGGTATAACAACTTTCCCATATACTTTGTGTTTCTAAAACTGCTGGTTTCTCAGAGTTGACTGAGGGTCACATGACCTGTGATGTCACCTTATCTCTCTGCTCTGTGATGTTTCGTTCACAAGCCTCAGAGTTCAGATAACAGTCTGTACACGAGACGTCACTGGCCACGCCCCCTTTCTTTGCCCGGCTGCTATCTGCTCTCTCCCTGGTTTCCTTCAGATAAAACATTAACCCCTTCAGCCAGAACACACTGAGGGCTCAAGGCTTTACAACAAACAGTAGCTGCAGCAGTGAGAGGAGACAAATGCTGGGCACAAGAGCTGTAGAGGAATTGTATTGTACAAGAACAGGTAGGGAGAAATTCCTGTATGTATTAGCAGTGTCATTGTACAGCTGGGACTTGTAGTCCTACACATACAACATGCTGCTGAGTATTCCAGCAGGCAGACATGTCACTCAGCACTTGTATTCATTCCCTTTGCAGAGAGGGGGGGAGAAGGGGGAGGGGCTGAGATTGTTGTTATTGCATGTAAACAAAGACCAGAAGAGAACCAGGGAAATTAGGAAATATGGATTTTTTTTGCCTAAAACTTGCTTAACTTAGTTATATATTGCTGCCCATCAGATTTACAGTGCTATATATTTTTTGTCATAACTCGGACAACCCCTTTAAAAGAACCAAAAGTCCTTTTAAGGACTATTGTTATATCTGGCTGCAATATACAGTATTTTTTTTTCTTTTGGGGCAAAAACACACACCTGCTCAGCGTGTGCGCAACGTTTCTGTATCCTAAATACCTGACATCTGGTGTCATTTTTTCTGCCACTAATCAATGCGACATTGTCTGTGCTGCGTGTGCGGTGATTAGCAGCAGAAAAAAAAAAAAATGACACTGGATGTCAGATATTTAGGATACAGAAACGTTATTACCTGTGCTGCGTGTGCATTATGTCGCCTTGATTAGCGGCAGAAAAAAAATGACACTGGATGTCAGGTATTTAGGATACAAAAACGTTATAATGCACACGCTGCTTAGGTGGTGTTAAGGTCATGCAAACTTGTGCAATTTTTGTCCCAAAAGGAAAAAATATATATTGCAGCCAGATATAACAATAGTCCTTAAAAGGACTTTTGGGTCTTTTAAACAGAACTAGCCCTGCCTAGCCAATTTCTATCCCTACACTATCTGTCCCTCCTTGCGCAAATGTTATACAGCAGACGCAGCGCAGGTAATGTCGCCTTGAATAGCAGCAGAAAACAAAACACTGGATGTCAGGTATTTGGAACACACAAACATTATACTGCACACGCAGAACAGGTAATGACTTTTAAGGACTATTGTTATATCTGGCTGCAATTTATGTGTCTGCCTCTTTTGGAACTGCTGTGTGTTTCCCTCGTCTCCCCTCCTCTGGTGGCCAAGGAACTACGTACTCTGCGCCAGCGTTGTCAGCTGGAAATTTTTGAAGCAATTTTTCTACAAGGGCCTTCTGGTATTGCAGACATGAATGCCCACTCGTCGCTTGTGAAGAGTGGAAGCTGACTGGAAAGGTGCCAACCGTATTGCAGCTGGTATTCCATTACTGCCCACTGCTGCTCACAAAGCCTGGCCAACAAGTGAAAGGTGGAGTTTCAGCGCGTGTTCAGGTCACACAGCAGTCAGTGAGCTGGCAAGTGCAAGCGCTGCTGCAGCGTTGCCAGACCGGCGGAAGCTGTAGGTGACTTTTGGAAATGGGGATACAGGCGGCGCACCTTCACCAGCAGCTCAGGCAAATTGGGGTAGGTTTTGAGAAATCGCTGAACCACTAAGTTGAAGAGCCAGGCATGGGCCAGGCATGGTATGTGTCACAGACATTCCTGTGACAGGTAACAGGAAGTCTGTCAGATTGGCAACATGTGGTATGATCTGACATGTTTTCCTTTTTTGTTGTTGGTATTTACCACACCCTTTTCCCTCAGGTGTTGCTGGTGTGGTAATTGTTTCTCCCCTATTTATTATTACTTCTACCACAGTTCCTTGCGGTTTATAGCTTCATTGGGTATTGTGGTGGATTGGTGTTGGCTCTCAGGTGAGATCCTATAGCTTCCATTTCTTCATTGAAAATAAGTGTCCTCTTTCCCTTTTGTGTGTTACGTTACATTTCCCAGTTGTTTGGCCATAGGGAGACTCCTGTTCGTCCTTCCTTTTGGAGGAACAGGTAGACAAATTCCTGTCATTAGATCCAGGGTCCTATAGGGTCAGTTTGGTTTAGGTTCCTGTGTAAGAACTCGCCTACCTTTGAGGCCTGTTCATACTTGTAGTCAGTCAGGATTAGAGTCAGGGTTTCCTTTAGGAGGTGTCCATCTTCCTTCCTTAGTTTCCATGCCTAATCTCCTTTCCCTCCGACGCTCTGTGTGGTTTTTCCCACAGACAGTATGTGTGTGAGCTTGCCGAGCTCCAAAGCCACCACCAAGTTGCAGCGATGTGCTGTTTGTCACCTAAGTAAAGAAGTTTCAGCGCAGCCTGTTACCGCTTCCCCACTGCAGTGCTACACTGCTTCCAGCTATTGACTGATGGCTGAATGGTGCTGCAAGATGAGAATTCTGAGGTTGAAGTGGGGGAGGAGAAGGAGGGGTTGCAGCCGCTAATGTAGGTGCTGGCGGAAATCCTGATGGAAGTAGGGCCCGCAATTCTTGGCGTCGGTAGCAACTGTGCCATCCCAGGGTACGACTCGCTCCCAGCCTCCACAACGTTCACCCAGTGTGCCGTTAGGGAAATGTAGCCAAAAGCACTTGTACATGTATCAGTCGCTAAGTGGACCTTCCCAGTAACTGCGTTGGTCAGGGCACGGGTTTGTTACAGGACACATGCTGGTGTAAGGCGGTGACAGCACACTGGCAAAAATAGTGGCGGCTAGGTACTGAGTAACGAGGGACAGCCGCCGCCATCAGGCTTCGAAAAGCCTCAGTGTCCACAAGCCTAAAACAGCAACATTTCCAGAGCTAGCAATTTGGCAAGTTGCGCATTTTGTGCTATGGCCTGTGGGTGGGTGGCTGGGTATTTGTGCTGTGTTTCAAAGGCTTGGGGTATGGACATCTGTACGCTGCGCTGGGACACAGAAGTGGATGTGCTCGCTGATGGTACTTGCGAAGGTCCAGTTGCAGGGAGGGGGGCATCTGGGCCTGCGTCTTGGACAAGGGATTGGCCAGCACGTAACACAGGGGAAGAGGAGGCAGTGGCGTGACCCGCAGACACAGATTGTGGACCCAGGTGTTCAACGCACCTATTAGGGTGCTTTGCTGCCATGTGGCGGATCATGCTGCTAGTGTTCACACCCCTGCGCATTTTGGTACAGCACAGGTTGCAAATGACAATTATTTTATCATCAGCACTTTCCTCAAAAAAGCGCCAGACTGTGGAACACCTACCCACCTTGGCAAGAGAGATTGCCGCAAAGGGGTGCTCCGGGGAACAGTTGCGGGCCTGTTTGGTGTGGCCTGCCTTCTCCCTTTTGCCACCCCACTGCCTCTTCCAGCCTGCTGCGGTGCTGCGGATCCCTCCCCTCTGTACTGCTGTCCTCGCTCAGCTTGCCACCTTCCCAGGTTGGGTCAGTGGTTTCATCGTCCACCACCTCCTCTTCCACTTCGTCACTCTGATCCGCCTCCTGACATGTTGACCTTGAGTGCTGCTGACACTCAAAAATATTAGGGGTGAGGGTCTGTTGCTGAGCTGATCCTCTCAAACATTAGGAGCAAGGGCCTGCTGCTGATCAGACCTTGTAAAACATTAGGGGTGAGGGCCTGCTGCTGAGCACTCAATGTTTTTGAGTGTCAGCAGCAGGCCATCAATCATAATTTTTCAAGGGTGTATTGGAGTGCATGTTCCTTGTAATTTTTGGCAGCCCTTTTACTTACTGCATAGGCTTTATGAGTGTAGGAGTCCCACGACATGAACAATTGTACCACAATATAAATGAGGCCCTCCTTTATGTGATGTACCAGTTGTATCAGAGTGCCTCTTCCTTGAAATTTTTGGCAGCACTTTGTATACAAGTAAATATATGTTTCCTAACAATAATTCCTCTAAAATCAATTTTATCTTCGGTTTTGGGTGTATTCTTGTCATTCTGTAAAAGTGGCGCTTTGCTCAAACAACATCGCTCACAGCAGCAACTTTGGAGTCCAAGATACATCCAGACATCCTTCCCATGATGTTCCCAAACCATTTCAGTGGCGTTTCCATAATTTTCTGACCTTTCCCTATGAACCAGACACCCTTCCCTCTTCAGAGCAGGGGATGCCTGATTTAGTGCTCTGGTTTTCCCATTGACTTCCATTGTGCTCGGGTGCTCAGCAGAGCACTCGAGCATCACCTAGTGTTTGACCCAAGCACCCGAGCACTACGGTGCTCAATCAACTCTATACATTACATATTGCACAAAGTGTATTGCTGAACAGACAAATGAACAGATGTAGCCACTAGATCACTTAACGTGTTAACACAACATTACAGCAAATCCCTTTAAAGTGACCATCTTGATGCAGAGGTCAAAATAATGCTGGCTACATCTGTACATGAAGTTATTTAATCTAACCTTAAAAACGTTTTCCAGGTTATACATATAAATGGCTCATTTTTAGAATAGGTCATCCATACCATGGCAAAGTCTACAATTATGTTACTTTTCAATGCTGTGAATGTATGATGCTATTGGATAAGTTACTGATAATCACCCATTTTTGGTTGAATTTTGAAGCATCCACCTTGCCTGTCTTTCCTGTCCTGCTGTATACCAATTTCCTTTGCTGATGATTTTGGTGTACCCTCTATTCTGCTTTTATTAAATTCTGGCTACGTGTCCTGGCTTGATTCCAGATTAACTCTGGTTCTAATTCTGGTGCCAGTTCAACTTTCCTTTCCCATTCTATCTCATTCTGGTTTGGCATTACTTTGCCTTCTGACATCAATGGCAAGTTTGTCTTTTATCTGTAGTCCTGAATCTCCCCTGAACTCGTTTTTCCCGACATTTTCCACTTGACTGGGACTGTGATAGTTTCAAACTGATTTTTAATATCAAAGACCGTACTTTGCCTTCTCATTGTAGTTAATGTAGTAGGCAGTGGCGTAACTACAACTAACTGGGCCCCACAGCAAATTTTTGAATGGGGCCCCCCCAGAAACTTCCTCGCAACCCCGAACTCACATGCAACCCTCACTCTTGTGGCTAGTCAAGATTGAGCTCTCCTAGACAAGGCCTGACAGCCGCTCCATGCGTTATCTACAGTGTCACTGTATATAATGTCATTGTATAATACTGTTGAAAGGGGCCTGACAATAAAATCTTTTAGTCTCCCTCCTGAGGGGGCCCCTTGTGGGTCTGGGCCCCAAAGCAGCTGCTTCCCCTGCTTCCCCTATTGCTACGACCCTGGTAGTAGGCCAGTGGCTCCTTGGGCTCAGTTCAATTTTTTTTTAGCAAATCTGCCTGTCGCAACACATGGAGTTCTACCAAATAACTTTACTGGATTGCAACCTGCAGGTTGGTAATTTCAGCTTGGGTCAATGTGGTGGCTCCCTAGTGGTTTTTCCTAATTCTGACAACAAATGTTGTACAAGTAGAGGGGTATATAGTTAGTAGTCACACCCAGATCTTGGTGGCTGTTGGTGCAGAAGGTACCCAAAATATAAATGGCACCTAATAGGTAGGGGGCACAATTAAAGCTTTTGAATTGAGGTTGGGGGCCTTTGGGTATACCTCTGTTACCAAGGGTTCACAAAAGAAAATTCAGGCCCATCCAAGTCAGAATCCAAAATTAGGCAAGCAGTTAAGAGAAACCTGAAACTCAAGCAGGAGCCATGAAACAAAGCAGGAGCCATTAAGACAAAATGAAAAAGTCTTGATGGACATATTCACCTCCTGTTATACTTGGCAGACCTGTTTCCTGATGCAAAATGCTTGGTGAGATGTCAACAACCTGACCTATAGGTAGAATATTTCTGAATATATTTACACAGGGCCGTATTTAGACTTCAAGTGCCCCACTACCTTTATTGATGTCCATACAAGTTAGCCAGCCAACAGATATACCTCCCAACTTCCTCTAATTGTTAATATGACTCTGCATTTATACCCGGTAAGGGATCGTATCCTCTCAGGGGGTCGACATCACACAATATCTTCAAAACACGGCGATTTTCAGGTCCAACTCAGTTTTATTGGCACCAGCACACCAAAACAAATCATAAAAACAACACCTGCCCGGCTGGGCTCTGACTAAACATAGTTCAGCTAACTCACCTAAATACATACGCTGTTCACACACAGCTTTTAAGTGTGGCTTCCTCAGCCGATCAGTCCAGCAGCCTCCTGGCTGTGACTCCAACCGTACCTTTGGGGGGGAGATGGTACAATAGTCCTCCCGACTATGACCGTGTGACCCTCTTCTCCTAGGGTCACTGGGCCCCCCAAACTTCCAGGCTACACAGAGGCTTGTGGCCCCTCAGCCCTCCTGGCTGAGACCACATACACAGCCTCCGCAGGCTCCAACCTCTCAGGCCTCCGCAGCCTTTCTCCTCAATCCATACTGACATGGAAAGCTGGTTTATCACAGCAGTAATTACACCCAGGTGGCCTCACCTGTGGTGGAATAGGGATGTGGACTAGAATATCCATCCCCTCCAGACCTCTATGAAGCGTGAGGCCTGTCACTGCCTCACAATCCCCCCCTCTGTTCAAACCCGTGGAGGTGAACACTTGCACCAACACAGGATGCACGTGACAGAGCATCCACATTACCTACAGTTTTCCCTTTGTTCTGCCACACCCAGGCCAGCAAAGCCCGGTTTATCATCACGACCAACTCTCTACCTTGTAGACAGAATCTAAGGGACTTCGGTGGCCACCTAACGGCCAGACCCTCTCTTACTCTTTTCTGCTTCACATTTCTCTTATACTCTCTACTCTTTTGTGTCTTTACTCCCTCATGAACTTCACTTTGGGTATTATTCTCCATTCTGACAAATGACCCCTGGTTGCTACTAGCAACCACACTGGTTACCCAAGAAACTGACCCGGCAGTCTCTTTCTCGGAGCTGCTATTAGTCCTAGCACCTATGTCACCTAAAGCACTCTTGTCAATCTCACTCCTGACCTCTAGGGGCACATATGAGCTAACTCCCCCATTAGCCCGGTTCATGTCCTGAACCCGCTCAGGCTCTCTTACAGGTGCACGGTTCACCTTGTATGTTACAACACTTTCGTTAACCCTGCACCTGAGCTCACTAACCATAGAACACTGTGGGAAGTGCATATCTGCACCTGGTTCTGGTTCGTGTGGTACCCCTTCTAGCTCTGCCACACTTTCCTGCACATTTACCACAGTGGGCTCCCTCAGCTCTGTGCTATCAACCTTATTAATCAGCATTTCCAAGTCACATACATTTTTACCAACAGGGGGAGCTTCTTCCCCAATCACCACCTGCAAAGGAAAAGCGGCGTCATCATCATCCATTTCACATGACCCCACATTTTCATTATGCATTTCAAATAATATCACATGTTCATTCTGTACCTCATCTGCACCATTGCTTCCAATGGTCATTTCACCTAAACCATTGTGTTCAATGTGCATCTCCCTTACACCTTCATATAAAGGGACAGGTACAGGTTCTGCAGGAGTTTCACCACTTTCTGCAGAAGTGTCTCCATTTCCCCACAACTCCCAGAACAAGGGAAAATCATAGCCCAACATTACATCTCGCATGAGCCTATTTGCAACACCAAATTCATAAGTCCCAGTTCCCACTGGAGTCTCGCACTCTGCGATAGCCACAGGATAGTCTCTGCTATTCCCATGAATGTTTATCACACTCACGTGTTTGTCCAACACATAGTCCCCAGCAGCCAAGCTGCCATGAACCAGCCTCACCTGTCTCCTTGCTTCCAACAACGCTTGGACTGGACTGCCATTTACCACAATATCACACATTTTTGTCGCAGTCTCTAGTCCCAGTGTCATGACACTTACCGGCTCGGCAGGTAGCGACTGCCACCGGCTCTCACCACAAATCACATTTTCTATGTCACACGCACAAACAAGAACGGTCTTACCAAAGGCCATCACGGTATCAACACACCCAGTAGATGAGGGCGCTGTCTCTCCAGGGACATCTCCACTGAGGTCCGCCTCCTTCCTTGGGAACTTGGGAACCTCCAGCTCCTGGTTCCTGGTCACAGGATCCCATATCGACTCCTCAATCCCGTGTTTGCCATGGGAAACGCCTTGGTTGCCGACTTTTCCTTCGGACTCTCTAGTCGCACCATTCAAAGCACTCTCTCCATTCCATAGCTGCCGAAACCACGGAAAGTCTATGCCCAGCACGAATTCCACCTCCAGGGTCTCACATTTTAGCAGCTCCCACTGCACAGAACTATAGTCCTTTTCAAAGGTTAGAGACACTGCAGTCTCTGTCTCTGGCCCCCTCTTCAGAAAGTCCAGAACATCGGGCATCACCCGAGACACTCGTTGGCGGGAATCTAGCGTAACCCCCAGCGGGATTCCCCCAATCACCATTTCACAGGACCTTTCCTTTATCAGCTCTTCTGATTAAAGAATCCTTCATTGCACAGTCCTGCATCAGCTGCTTCATCAGCTGCTCACGGGCACTATATGAACTTCACACAGCGACACCCGCCACCATAGTGACCTTCACAAAAAAAAATTTTCCAACACGACAGTCTCTCTCACATGGGCTACTGGCCCTTTAAATTTCAGCAAGTTTTACTTGCCACACCGCAGAAGTGTTCGGATTAGCAGCTGCAGCTTTTTCCAAACAAACAGGCTTCTGGCCCTTTAACACAGGAACATTCAGCAGCACCTGCTCTTTTCCACGCCGTTGCTCCTAGCAACACTTTCTTTTCACTTTTCTGTTGCCCCAGCAACAACATTGCGCCTTCTTTGCACAGACACACGCCTTGGTGGCATCAACATGCCCGCTCTGGCATCAACATGCCCGCATCCTCCACCATATGTAAGGGATCGTATCTTCTCAGGGGGTCGACATCACACAATATCTTCAAAACACAGGGATTTTCAGGTCCAACGCAGTTTTATTGGCACCAGCACACCAAAACAAATCATAAAAACAACACCTGCCCGGCTGGGCTCTGACTAAACATAGTTCAGCTAACTCACCTAAATACATACGCTGTTCACACACAGCTTTTAAGTGCGGCTTCCTCAGCCGATCAGTCCAGCAGCCTCCTGGATGTGACTCCAACCGTACATTTGGGGGGGAGATGGTCCAATAGTCCTCCCGACTATGACCGTGTGACCCTCTTCTCCTAGGGTCACTGGGCCCCCCAAACTTCCAGGCTACACAGAGGCTTGTGGCCCCTCAGCCCTCCTGGCTGAGACCACACACAGAGCCTCCACAGCCTTTCTCCTCCCTCCAGACTGACACTGAGGGCTGGTTTATCACAGCAGTAATTACACCCAGGAGGCCTCACCTGTGGTGGAATAGGGATGTGGACTAGAATATCCATCCCCTCCAGACCTCTATGAAGCGTGAGGCCTGTCACTGCCTCACACTGGATATTACCATTCCCTGTGTCAAAGAGTTAACAATACTTAGCATTGATTGTGTAGAACATACTCTCAACTGGTAACGTTCAATTTTTAAAGAGGCTGTCCGTGTGTTTAATATTTATGACCTATGCTCAAGATAGGTCACCAGTATCTGATCTGTGAAGGGCTGATACCTGGAACCCCTGCCAATCAGCTGTTTGAAGAGGCTGTGGTGCTTTAAAGAGTGTTGCAGCCTCTTCCTAAGCCATATGACATCACATTTATTGGTCACATAGCCTAGGTGTAGCTCAGTCCCATTCAAGTGAATAGGCCTGAGCTTCAATAGCAAGCACAGCCACTATCCAATTGACTTTGTAAGCTATGAGGTGAGACCATTGCTCACCAGAATGCCTCAGCCTCTTCAAACAACTGATCGGAGTCCTAACCATTGGACCCCCAGTAATCATATACTGATGACATATCCTGGTGATATGTCAGATATTTCTAAGAGGGATAACAAAATAATAGCACAATGGTGAGTTCTAAGAAATTATGTTCCAACGTGGTCTTTTTATGGGGAATCCAAGTTTTTACTAAAACAGACATTCAAGAAAAAGATACCATGCAAATCTTGAACCTGACAATTGTATCAGACCCATTTTTATTATCATTGGAACATTTTCATACATCTTCAAGACAGAGTAATTCATAGTTTTATCCTGGCATTGTAAGATAAAAAACTACAGGTTACTGTGAGGTCTCGTATGGTAAATTTAGTGTATCCAGATTTTTGTGTATGTCTTTGTGTATATAAATGAATTCTAACTCAGACATCTGAGTAGCTTATTAGCCTCCACAGGCTCTGGTTTGTGTACATCACAGGCCTGGTTAAGCAGCGTGTCACTGCTGTGAGGACCCATGCAGATGTAATATTATGGAGATACAGACTCCTGCTAAGAGTACCAATTGAATATTGTATGTCTCGGAACACTGTGCTAAGTGATTTCGTACAGAGGATGCTGTTTTCTTTCTGTGGTGTTCACAAACAAAAGTAAGTACAAAAGGACTTATAAAAGTGAAAAGAAATTATACATCAAAAGACTAGGCCTGTGTTATAACGATATCAGTCATCTTGGTCTATTCCCGTTATCTGGTACTTGAATTATTCATTTACCTAAGTGCTTTTTATCACAATGCATAACATATTGTTATATCATCTATGATTTATCTAGAAAATAAAGGATTTGAGGAAACAGACGAAACGTGAGCCAAACAAATACTCCAGGCTGGTGTCACAAATTCTCAGTAAAATGAAACTTTATATGCATATTACATAGATGATGGCAGATCTATGATGGCAGATGGCAGATATTGATTTTTTAAATAATAATAAAACATCACCCATGCAGCTTCAAATCCTTTGTATTCCTTCACAATACAAAACTGGCTGCCTGCAGCCACCACTAGGGGGAGCTCAGTGTATAAAAATGTATACAGCAATGTAGAGAAATCTGCAGCACTCGTCCAATTCAATCAGTGGTGTTTTATTCAGTAGTTAGGCAGCATACAGTACAGACCAAAAGTTTGGACACACCTTCTCATTCAAAGAGTTTTCTGTATTTTCATGACTATGAAAATTGTTGATTCACACTGAAAGCATCAAAACTATGAATTAACACATGTGGAATTATATACTTAAAGGGTTATTCTCATTTTAGACCCCGCACCTATTTCCAGAACGGAGCCCCCGAAGTGAATGAGGGCGCACTGCGCATGCGCAGCCGCCCTCCATTCATTTCTATGGGGCCACCGAAAATAGCCGAGCGCTGGCTCGGCTACTTCCGTCGGCTCCATAGAAATGAATGGGAGCGCACCGCGCATGCACGGCCCGGCTCCCATTAATTTCTATGAGCGGCGCGGGGAGCTGTGCCTGGTGGTGGCCGGACCCCCAGAAACCTGGGGTCCTCCAGGCGCAGCGCTCCCCGCTCCGTTCTGGATATAGGTGCGGGTCCCAGCGGTGGGACCCGCACCTATAAGACAATGGGGGCATATCCTAGCGAATATCCTAAAGGGGCATATCCTAGAGAATACCCCTTTAACAAAAAAAGTGTGAAACAACTGAAAATATGTCTTATATTCTAGGTTCTTCAAAGTAGCCACCTTTTGCTTTGATTACTGCTTTGCACACTCTTGGCATTCTTTTGATGAGCTTCAAGAGGTAGTCACATGAAATGGTTTTCACTTCATAGGTGTGCCCTGTCAGGTTTAATAAGTGGGATTTCTTGCCTTATAAATGGGGTTGTGACCATGAGTTGTGTTGGGCAGAAGTCAGGTGGATACACAGCTGATAGTCCTACTGAATAGACTGTTAGAATTTGTATTATGGCAAGAAAAAACCAACTAAGTAAAGAAAAATGAGTGGCCATCATTACTTTAAGAAATGAAAGTCAGTCAGTCTGAAAAATTGGGAAAACTTTGAAAGTGTTCCGAAGTGCAGTCGCAAAAACCATGAAGCGCTACAAAGAAACTGGCTCACATGAGGACCGCCCCAGGAAAGGAAGACCAAGAGTCACCTCTGCTGCGGAGGATAAGTTCATCCGAGTCACCAGCCTCAGAAATCGCAGGTTAACAGCAGCTCAGATTAGAGACCAGGTCAATGCCACACAGAGTTCTAGCAGCAGACACATCTCTACAACAACTGTTAAGAGGAGACTGTGTGCAGCAGGCCTTCATGGTAAAATAGCTGCTAGGAAACCACTGCTAAGGACAGGCAACAAGCAGAAGAGACTTGTTTGGGCTAAAGAACACAAGGAATGGACATTAGACCAGTGGAAATCTGTGCTTTGGTCTGATGAGTCCAAATTTGAGATCTTTGGTTCCAACCACCGTGTCTTTGTGAGACACAGAAAAGGTGAACGGATGGACTCTACATGTCTGGTTCCCACCGTGAAGCATGGAGGAGGAGGTGTGATGGTGTGGGGGTGCTTTGCTGGTGACACAGTTGGGGATTTATTCAAAATTGAAAGCATACTGAACCAGCATGGCTACCACAGCATCTTGCAGCGGCATGCTATTCCATCCGGTTTGCGTTTAGTTGGACCATCATTTATTTATCAACAGGACAATGACCCCAAACACACCTCCAGGCTGTGTAAGGGCTATTTGACCAAGAAGGGGAGTGATGGGATGCTACGCCAGATGACCTGGCCTCCACAGTCACCAGACCTGAACCCAATTGAGATGGTTTGGGGTGAGCTGGTCCGCAGAGTGAAGGCAAAAGGGCCAACAAGTGCTAAGCATCTCTGGGAACTCCTTCAAGACTGTTGGAATACCATTTCAGGTGACTACCTCTTGAAGCTCATCAAGAGAATGCCAAGAGTGTGCAAAGCAGTAATCAAAGCAAAAGGTGGCTACTTTGAAGAACCTAGAATATAAGACATATTTTCAGTTGTTTCACACTTTTTTGTTAAGTATATAATTCCACATGTGTTAATTCACAGTTTTGATGCCTTCAGTGTGAATCCACAATTTTCATAGTCATGAAAATGCAGAAAACTCTGTGAATGAGAAGGTGTGTCCAAACTTTTGGTCTGTACTGTACATAGCAACATTTTGACCCTCAGGTCTTTATCACGCAGTAAGAATGTATACAATTACCATGAAACCTAGTGGAAACTATAAAAACTCTCTATGTACTGAGCTTCCCCTAGTGGCGGCTGCAGGAAAATACTGTTGTATGTGAAGAAGTAAAAGAAGTTCAATGCTTCAGCATTATGGGCCCCATAGCACCACCATGTTCTGCCTCCATGTTACTATAAGTATGCCACTGGTGACACTGTAGAGCGTTGTTAGTTATACAACCTTATGGTACAGTACCATTAGTTCGGAAGAGCAAGGGCGGCACTGCATTCAGTAAAGTGTAATGATGCTAAATTTCCCCTGTGGTGGCACCGTACAGTTATTGGACACTTGCTGACAGGTTTCACCATAGATTAAAGCCAATTTTTGGTGGTTCCATTGACAGGACATCTTGTGATCACCTTTTTGTTATGAAAAAATGGTTCCATAAATAGGTCAAAGCCACCCTCTGGATCACAATGAAAATGTCACAGTAAATGGATAGTTGAAATACCTGCTGCCTTGCTTTTTAGCCGTTTTGGTGCAGTTCCTCCAATTTTCAGTTCTCTCACTTCTGTAAATAGCTACCAGTGTAAGGGGGAGCCGGCAGCGCGTTTCCTCTCTGCAGCGCCGCCGGTCTCCCGTTCACTTGCTGGAGCGAGGACATGACTGGCATCCTCTTCTCCATGGCAACCAGGGGGTGGCTTGCGTCCTCAGAGTGGCTGGTGTTCCCCACTCCCTGATCAAGTAGTAGGAGGGACTGAGCGCAGACAGCTATTAGTTGGCCTCAGCTGTATAAGATGAATGGTGGTCACATGACACTGGCCACGTCACGTGCCCCATCTACTGGGCCTATTTAAACAGGCAACCTGCTGACCACCTTCACCAGTGTTGACCTGTTTTGTTACTTCTGTGTTTGAACTCGGCTTTGAACTTGACCTCGTCCTTGCATTGCCCCTTGTACTATGTGACCTCTCGGCTCCTGACCTCGGCTAGTATTTGACTTCGTTCTTGTGTTACCCCCTTTTACTGACGTTACTTCTCGGATTCTGACCTTGGCTCGTATTTTGACTCTGCTCCAGTGTTTTCCTTTGGTATTGACGTGACCTCCTGGCTTTGACCTCAGCTTGGTAATATTCTCTTTGTCTGTTGTTTTCTCCCATTTTTCCCTCACTGTAAACCCCAGCACGTACATAAGCTAGGGACTGCCGTCCAGTTGTACACCATCAGTTAGGATGGACTGTGCAAGTAGGCAGGGACAGTGTTGTGGGTTTGAGCTCAGGGCTGCCCTATTCTCTGAGTCGTGACAACCAGCTTCTCAGACAGATCTATGTACAATGTTCTTTGGAAGTCTAAGACACTTCCTTCTACTCTTGGTTGATCAGAGAATCAGAGCAACTGCCTTAGGGTCCATTCACACAACCGTTTGAATGGGTCTGTACCCGTTCCATGATCCCGCAAATAAGATAGAGCATGTCCTATTCTTGTCCTATTATAGGGCCGGTCATGTGCGGACCGCAAAACACTTTGAATGCATGTGGATGCATGCTTAGAAAGGTTAAAAAGGAGGTACTCCAGTCTCACCATGCATTTTGAATTTATTTTATTTTGTAAAATAGGCACAGTTTGAGATATTGAAGTGGTTATCTCTTGAAGACAGTCCTATTTTAAAAAGAAGCCAACTTCTTTAACTCCAGGAATTGCCAAGTAATGTTATGTCTATGCATATGTATCATATGGGCATAATGCAACATTATTTAGCAGCCATTCAAATTACAGTATTTGTGTTCATGGAATGCATAGACTTATTGGGTCTACCAGAGTGGGAGCTTAAAAACAGCTCTCCATTCTGATATATAGAGGGTAGGGTGGCCCTCTATTTTGTCCACAAGCCCAAGTAGGGTATATTAACATTGGATTTTGTTGTGCAAACCCTTTAAAGGGGTTGGCCCATCTACAACATATGCCATCAATGTCAGATAAATGTGGGTCCTCCGCCTTGGGACCTCCTCCTATTTTCAGAACAGGGCCATAGAACTGAAGGAGAGCACACCACACCTGCACTGTGAGCTCTCCATTCATTGCTATGGGAGCTCTCAAAATAGCTAAGTGAAGGCGCTTGTCTGTTTTAGAAGTCCCATGGTGATGAATGGAGAAAGCACCACATTCTTTTCATCGCCATATTCTGACCCCCCCCATAACTTTATTTATAGCTATGTCTATGGAGCTATATGAGGGCTCATTTTTTGTGGGCTGATCTGTAGTTTTTATTGATACCATTTTGGAGTGTGTTTGACTTTTTGATATTTTTTTATTCACCATATACATTTATATTTTAATAGTAAGATATTTTGGGATCCAGTTATGCAAATGATCTTTATTTTTATTTGTTTGTTGTTTATTTTTTATTTTTACAGAATTTTTTGATTTTTAAAATTTTTTTTGTTATAATCTTATATAACAAATTTTTCAAAACTTTTTTAAACCCCCTTTGGGGACTTTACCTCGCAATTATTAGATCTCTTCTCTCATAGACTGCAGCCTCTGGAAGATTCAATATATTCCTATGGAGCACTGCCACATGCAGGCCCCTATAGCAATATATTGTACTTGTAGTAGGCATGATGGCCTTGAGCAGGCTCAAGGCAACCAACACCAATGAACAGCTTTCCCTATCTCAGCAGGGGAAAGCCATTCGGGCCCGGTGGAAAGCTACCTCTGCTGCTGTGGTAACAACTGACCATCGTATCTGAGGGGTTACAGTAAATGTCTGAGATCAGTATTATCGCAGATTGAAGACATTAGCCTCAGGTGTCTGCTGTTTGAAATAGCAGAAATCTGGAAGCTATGACACTCACTGCGCTTGCGAGTGGACACCATTTTTAAAGACCGGACTTCCGCCATACATGTATGGCGGAGGTCCTGAAAAGTTAAGCCTCCAGTTCGGGACTAATAAATTTCTCATTTGTACCAAGTCCCCCAGAATCTATCCCATTTTATCAACTGCCCATTGTTAGTATAATAAATCTTCTCATATTTCATCACTCTCTGTTGTCAACCATCCAGCTATTGCCTTGTCAGAAAAATAATTCTCATAACCACATATTTTTGTTCACTATTCATAAACAAACTCAATGTACTGTTCAAAACAACTATATATATTTTTAATAGAGATGAGCGAACGTGTTCGAAACGAGCACTGTACCGCTCGGCTCCCCTGCACTCGCATGGGCACAGGCAGCCGCTTCCGTCCTCCTGAGGAGAACAGAAGCGGCTGCCTGCGCCCATGCGAGCGCAGGAGAGCCGAGCGGTACAGTGCTCGTTTCGAGCATGTTCGCTCATCTCTAATTTTTAATCTTTCAATTTCAGAGATGATCCTCTACCAATACTTATTAATTCTAGGGCATTTCCATACCATATGAAGTAAATCAGCCTCCGCCCTTAATGTACTCAAATCTTCTCTTTCTTCTCTTCTACCTCTCCTTTCCATCCTAACTTGAGAATAGTATTATATAAACACTATATTGAACTGTATAATTCTATTATTTCTACTAAATGACACACTAGCAATTTTTTATGAGCATCTTCTCATTTGGCATGTTCCTCCATACCAGTGTCCCATTTTGTCTACTAATATGTGAAATCTTCTCTGACAAGTCTATAATATACTTAAAAATTTGTGCTACTTTTTCCCCCCATTCTCATATCCATTATAAGTTTAATAACCTCATGTGCTTCCGCCTCAAATACTGATTTATCTTTATCCTACACATGAAACTATTTTAAATTCCTAAAATAATATTTCTTATTTACACCATACTTCTTCTGTTATAAAAAAGAGACAATTTGACCCTCTTTAACTAATTAAGCTACCAAGTTAATTCCCAAGAAATCTCCATGATTGTACCTCCATTCAATTCCCTGAATTCTCTTATAAAATAATTATCCTAAATAGGAGTCCATTTAAGAGATCATTTAATATCTAATAAGTCATTAGTGTTACTAATTGGCCATTTGATAAAAAAATCATATCTTAGCTGTCCTGACTTCAGCAGAGAAAATATATCTCTGCAAGGATCAGTATCTCTACCAAAACCTTCATAACACTGGAATTTTTCAATCAAGAGGAAGAACCACTGACTTATTCCAGTTAATTTCTAACCAAGAGTTTCCCGAACTGAGGGATAATACTGTATAAGGATTCATTTAAACATAAAATATCATCTTTCAAAATAATAATATATCCACTTCCCTTAATATGTTTGTACTAGAGATGAGCGAATCGATTCGTCGATTCGTTGATTCGCGTAGAATCTTGGGAATTTTTAGCTGCAAAGCGAATCCGAATATTAGGTGATTCGCTTCGGCTTTGTACACATTCGTTACGTAGTTTGTCCTATAAATTATACGCTATTGCTACGTATAAGTTACTCTATACGCTGTTACGTACAAATTCAATTCATTAGCGATGAAGACTCCTCCCTGGTAGCTCCGCCCCCTTCTCCAGTGTGAGAGGAAGACGAGGCAACTCAGGCAATTAAGATGGCGAGACAGCAAGGCCCTGACTGGGGAGGCATGGTGTGGGGCACCGACCCCTATGAGGAGAAGGAACCGGAAGAGATCTACGTCTCTCAACATGTCCGGCAGCCTAAGAAGTTGGTTGAGGTGCCTGCTGAGGTGTTCACTCCGCCGGCTGACACGGAGGAGGTGGCAGGAGTTCCCGCTCTGCCGCGCAAGGACTACTCCCTTCGCCAAAATTTGATGGTCCCCGAAGCTGTCATCCGGAACGCCCTGACCCTCTGGGAATACAAAAAGTTGGTAGAGGAGTGGGTTGTGAAGGTGTTGGAGCAACCACGGTCCGGTGACCCCAAGCTGGAGTGCAGAAAGGGTACCGTTATTTGGTTCAGTGTCGAACGCGGAGTTGGTTTTATCGCAGATGAGAAGACGGCAGAAGAATTATATGTGAACCGCCATTCTGTAAAGCGTCCATATCTTCCGCCCGTCCTCCACAATCTCCACGATTACGTGGAGTATACCCCTATGAAGAGCCTCCAAGGCCCCTTTGCTACTGGGGTGAAACTCCTTACGTGACCAGCTACTCCTGCAGCGCCCCCGGAAGACTGGACTGAGGAGGCCCAGGCTGCAGAAGAGGCTCGGTGTTCCCATGAGACCAATGATGGGACTCTGCGATCTGAGGAGAAATCCCAAGCTCAGCTGGAACCCCTGATACCAGAGTTGCCGCCGCCGCCGATCTTTCATGTGGAACAGATGACCACTAACAGTTTTGTGTACCAGCCATCAGTGGTACAATACCAACTGCTATGCCCATGGCAGGTGCAGGCCACACAGTCCACCGCTCGCGGAAGACCGTTACCGGAGCACTTACAGCCGGAGATTTTGACACCTTGTATACCGGCGGGAGGATCTGGCCCCTACAAGGTAAAGGGCAAGGCCCAAGTTGCCACGGCCCTTGCCAGTGTGACCGCTCGGTCACTACCAAGACCATCCCTGAGAGGTCGGTGGAGCTCTGCTGCTGCAGCCATTGTAGCTTTCATGAGGCAGGAACGCCCTCTCATGTCTTTTAGCTCCAGCAGCAGTGAAGAGGACCTACAGGCCCTTAAGTAAGGATCCTGCAGCTTTTATGGGAGCCACATTGTGAACTTTACTTCAAGGGTGAGCACTAGTTGGCCTTTGTTTTTATTTTTGTTGCCCTGCATTTGTCCTCACCCAGATGGACATGGATTGTCAGGACTCCCCCCATCAAAAAAAAGTTTTAACCAAGTTGCGCAGATGTGCGCCTCATCCCTTTTTTCCCCCTTTTCAGGTTATTGGGGAGCCCTTTGAAAGAGGGTTTTTTTAAGAAACCTTTGCTGCTATTTTATTACCCATTTGGATTACAATTACCTATGTGGATTACAAATTACAACAGAGTTTGGGACTCTGTTCCAGTTGTATGACAAGCGTCAGAAGAAAAGAGACTTAAATGTGTCCATGAGCATACTATGTAGGTGGGTGATATTTAAAATGTTTGCATTATACCTATAATGTATTTGCACTATATTGTTTGCACTGGATTGTTTGCACTAATGTTTTTACCTTTCAGCAATGTTTTCACGTATATTGCCCATTGTGTGTATTTCTTTACAGGTACCGCAATGTGTCCTCATATTCACTTTATTGTATGTTGGATGGTTGTAGTATGCACTTAGCCGGATAGACAGCACCTTACTTGTTCTACCTCAAATATACATACTGCCTCTGAGGGCGATTTCAGATCTGACCATTTACTACCATTTGGATATGGCCCGGGGTCCGCAAGGTGTCTAAATGATGGCGCAAGCCTCGGATCACCTGCTGGATCACCTTCTTTTTATGCTGGTTCGGGTGGCGGTGTGTGCCATCGTAATCCTACCGGTCCATCAGCCGGACAATGTATTTCAGCTGTGCAGCAGAGCTAAATGATGAGGATCGCCTGGATGCCATTTTCTAAAATTCGCTCTGCCTCTGAGGAGTGCATGCCGTGGCCTCTTGTTGTGCGTGCCTGTGTATTATGTAATCGCGTAGTCAATAGTAAGCTGAGGATTCGTTAGCTATTTGTACGCTCATGCGTACGTCTTCTAAAAAGTTGCGTACATTTTTTTAAAGAGTGTTCGTTATTAGTGCGCGAATGTTCGTATATTTTGAACGCAAATACAACAAATCTATTCGTCGAATATACGAATCTTAGGAAAAGTTGAGCGAATGTTCGGCGAATAAAATTTTTAATAATTTGCTCATCTCTAGTTTGTACCATTAAACAATGCACAAAAGTGAGAGGGAAAGGGGGTATCCCTGCCTGATTCCTCTTGGTAAAGTAAATACATTTGTCTTCTCCCCATTAATCTTAATCCTTCCAATTGAATTGATGTAGAATTTTCTCAATAAATAAAATTATTCCTCATTCTGAACTAAGCCATCACCCTCCAGAGGAAAACCCACTCCACCCTGTCAAACACTTTGGCAGCATCCAAGGAGAGAAGGGAGGTCCAATGCCACCAATCTATTTGTAATAAAACCACTCTCATCAGAGTGAATTATCGAACCAACCATTTTTTTTTAAATCTAAGAGCCAATATTTTAGCACCCTTATCTAGTAAGGAAGTTGGTTTGTATTTATTAATTTGTCTGAATTCAATTTCAGTTAAATCATTATTTTTCTTTGGAAGTAAGATATATCTTTAACATAGAATATGGTAATCCATCCATCATTGAAGATATCCAATAATTTAAGTTACAAAAAAAAATCCCCATGCTTCCTATAAATTTTGAATGGAAAGCCATCAGATCAATAGAAAATTACCTTTTACCATATGTTAAACATATTTTTAGTATTTTGGGGCAATTTTTTACATTTTTTTAATTTGCCTGTTTACTAGGGTTAGGCATATCGAAGTAACCGAAACGGACTTTGATCCAAATTTTAAGGAAAGTTTGATTTGTTGTGAAGCCAAATTTCCTCTTGCTTCGTGGTAACAAATTAATTTTCCCTGAAATGGAGGGGGGGATCATACACACCTTATTAATTTGCAGACAAAAAGGCCGTCATGGCCATGGATCATTGTGCAATATTTTGCATGGTGTCTATGAGCTGCTTCCCTCTGGAGAGACTCCTGCTGCAGGAGGGGGAACCTTCCCCTCATTGCTCATCTTTACTCGTCTGCTTCCAACACTAGAATGAACTAAGAATGAATCAATACTTCTTGCAGCCCTTCCCTTGGTAGGAAACAGGACTAGTTCACTTCTGCCCAACAGAGGGAAGAATGGAATGGTAAGTTCCATTCTATCTAAAGATCTATCTGCCATATATGCTGCCACCTGCTGGTGAACCAGGCACATTACATGAACATAACTGTTTCATAGTAATATTATTATTGCACAGTAGCAAAGGATCTGGAATAAATACACAGATGATATTATGTTAGCCTATTAGAGAGAGTAGCAGGGTGTAGGAATGGTAGTGCCACTCTGAGGTACTACAATTGCACCTGCTTATTACAAAGAAATGCTCTTCGAGACAAATTAATCCATCACCAACCAAATTTCTTTGTGACATTTGACAAAGCAGTTGTATCAATGTTTTGATAACTTCGCTTATCACTACTTTTTACTATCTACAAGTAAAAAATGTATATAATCCTTCACTCTGGCCGCTAAGCCTAATAATAGTTTATAGTTAGAGATGAGCGAGTAGTGTTCGATCGAGCTGGTATTCGATCGAATACTACGATATTCGGCGTACTCGATTTAATTCGAGTATAACGGCAATGGCGCACCTAGAATTCGTTTCCCCTCCCACCTTCCCTGGCGCTCTTTTTCCACCAATCACCATGCAGGGGGGGTATGACAGGCACGCTGAGCACGCTGGCAGCGCGAAAACGGCGTCTACATGCATTGGCTGGAAAAACCATGTGACCTCGAATATTAAAAACTCAGCTCTTCCTACTCGTACGCATATGCTGCGTGAACTTAGTCAGGGACAGAGGCTGGAGAAGGGAGAGACAGATTTTAGCTGTTGGATAGGCAGGAGCGTGATGAGAAGCCCTTATCAGGGCTACTACAGTGGACTTCAGTGATAGCTTACTACAATATAGACTTTACAGAGAACGGCTGCTGTATTCAGGGATAGCTGCTGGAGTAGGGACAGAGAGAGGCATTAGTGGTGTATTAGGTGCTCTGCTACATACCAAACTATATTTGGCACTACTGCTGTGTACCTTGAAAAATACAATATATAGGCCTTATAACTGGCAACTGTACTGTGCGTTCTCTTGCAAAGTAATTTCTCATAACTGTTGTTCATACACACCGTCTGATCACTCAGTACACGGCTGTGTACCTTGAAAAATACAATATATAGGCCTTAACTGGCAACTGTACTGTGCGTTCTCTTGCAAAGTAATTTCTCATAACTGTTGTTTCATACACACCGTCTGATCACTCAGTACACGGCTGTGTACCTTGAAAAATACAATATATAGGCCTTAACTGGCAACTGTACTGTGCGTTCTCTTGCAAAGTAATTTCTCATAACTGTTGTTCATACACACCGTCTGATCACTCAGTACACGGCTGTGTACCTTGGAAAAATACAATATATAGGCCTTATAACTGGCAACTGTACTGTGCGTTCTCTTGCAAAGTAATTTCTCATAACTGGTGTTCATACACACCGTCTGATCACTCAGTACACGGCTGTTGTACCTTGAAAAATACAATATATAGGCCTTAACTGGCAACTGTACTGTGCGTTCTCTTGCCAAAGTAATTTCTCAATAACTGTTGTTCATACACACCGTCTGATCACTCAGTACACGGCTGTGTACCTTGAAAAATACAATATATAGGCCTTAACTGGCAACTGTACTGTGCGTTCTCTTTGCAAAGTAATTTCTCATAAACTGTTGTTCATACACACCGTCTGATCACTCAGTACACGGCTGTGTACCTTGAAAAATACAATATATAGGCCTTATAACTGGCAACTGTACTGTGCGTTCTCTTGCAAAGTAATTTCTCATAACTGTTGTTCATACACACCGTCTGATCACTCAGTACATGGCTGTGTACCTTGAAAAATACAATATATAGGCCTTATAACTGGCAACTGTACTGTGCGTTCTCTTGCCAAAGTAATTTCTCATAACTGGTGTTCATACACACCGTCTGATCACTCAGTACACGGCTGTGTACCTTGAAAAATACAATATATAGGCCTTAACTGGCAACTGTACTGTGCGTTCTCTTGCAAAGTAATTTCTCATAACTGTTGTTCATACACACCGTCTGATCAACTCAGTACACGGCTGTGTACCTTGAAAAATACAATATATAGGCCTTAACTGGCAACTGTACTGTGCGTTCTCTTGCAAAGTAATTTCTCATAACTGTTGTTCATACACACCGTCTGATCACTCAGTACACGGCTGTGTACCTTGAAAAATACAATATATAGGCCTTAACTGGCAACTGTACTGTGCGTTCTCTTGCAAAGTAATTTCTCATAACTGTTGTTCATACACACCGTCTGATCACTCAGTACACGGCTGTGTACCTTGAAAAATACAATATATAGGCCTTATAACTGGCAACTGTACTGTGCGTTCTCTTGCAAAGTAATTTCTCATAACTGTTGTTCATACACACCGTCTGATCACTCAGTACACGGCTGTGTACCTTGAAAAATACAATATATAGGCCTTAACTGGCAACTGTACTGTGCGTTCTCTTGCAAAGTAATTTCTCATAACTGTTGTTCATACACACCGTCTGATCACTCAGTACACGGCTGTGTACCTTGAAAAATACAATATATAGGCCTTTAACTGGCAACTGTACTGTGCGTTCTCTTGCAAAGTAATTTCTCATAACTGTGTTCATACACACCGTCTGATCACTTAGTACACGGCTGTGTAC
>ONZH01029217.1:0-33736 GCA_900303285.1 Rhinella marina | reverse complement strand
TTGCGGAAATCCAGACAGAACCAAGGCCCAAAACTTGGGTGGGGGTAGCAGGTTTGCCCGTCCCCGCCTCCACAACATTCACCCAGTGTGCTGTCAGGGAGATGTAGCATCCCCCGGCCTCAAAACCAAAGTGTTGGTGGTCAAATGGCCTTTTGCAGTAACCGTGTTACTCGGGCGTGGATGATGTTTTGGGACATGTGCCTGGGCAAGGCAGGGATGGCACAGAGGGAAAAATAGTGATGGCTTGATTGCTTTCCCCCTTGCCTATGCCATCTGTGGTTGTCATAGGCAACGTGATTTTAAGGGGTGCAGAATTTTATCTTCTTTTTTGTCTAGTTTGGCTTGGGGTCCATGGCAATGTAGAGGAAAGAAGGTTTCCTTGTATGGTCTCACTTTACAGAGAGGTTATATTGTCTTTGGAGTGTATTGTTGAGAGGCTGTGATAGTGGCGTAATAGTGCGACTTGGGCCCGTTATATGCACCCAGACATGCTTCCCCTGCTGTCCCAGTTGCATTCCAGCAGTGTTGGCATCCTTTTCTGAGGTTTCAGGGTGGACTTGGTGACCTCCAAGTGGTCGAATTGAGATTTCCAAGTGGCGAGCATTTTTTTCCCATAGACTTTAATGGGATTCGATATTCGGTCGAATAGTCGAATATCGCGGTCTATTCGAATCGAATTTCGAACTTTCGAATATTTCACTACTCGCTCATCTCTAATAATTATCTGAAGAGGACTGTGCGCACATCTCAGAAGTAGTGATGACTGAAGCACATTTGTAGGGAGGAATCGTCCAAAGTTTCTCCTCAACATTCTGCATATCTTTGCAAATTTGCAGCCACAGGAAACATTTAGAAGAGGTGATTGCTGCAAAAGGGGTATCTATACTAATCAAGGGTTCACTTATTTTCTCAATCTGTACTGTGGATATTTATTTGTATTTCTTATTTCTTTATAATTGAGACTTCAATAAAAATCAGACTGCATTTATTAGCAATCATTGTGGAACTCTAGGTAATTCCAAAGGGTTCACGTACTTTTTCTTGCAACTGCAGATCCCTTAATACTGAGCAAACGCCAGTTAAATTGTGTGTTAATCACTTACCCATCCTTGTGTGGGGCCACTGAGTTCAAGGTAGAGGTTAAGAGCCAATACAACTCATAAAGACTAACCCCTTTACAAGCAATTGCTAATAGATCTATTGGTGTTGCCGATAACAATCATTCAGGTGACTACCTCATGACCAAGAGCAAGACTGTTGTGTTTGTCCAAGCTCATATAGCTGGTGCCCAAGCAACACTCATATTTTTCAAGGTATCTGCTTAGTGTAAGGAACATTCCTCACAATCATATCTAAGTTTTCTTAATGGATGTCAGGATACCAGGTGATACATTATTTAAACTCATTACTTCCCCTAGCTGGTGCCAGTTATAGTGGTATCTGCAGAGTGTCCTGTTTGATCTGAACCTCTTGCTGGATTCTGACGTTGGTTGGTCTGACCCTGCTTTCTTGTGCAAACCCTTGGCACTGAGTTTTGTGCTTAAAGGGGTTCTCCGGGAATTAAGAAAATGAAAATACTTAAATATTACTTTATTATAAATATATTCCCAAATACCTTTCATTAGTTATAAGGGCTTGTTTTGTCTGGGGAGCAATGATTAGGAAAAACAAAATGGCCGTTGTCCTATTAGTACACACAAAACCTGTCGTAATTACACAGGAGGACAAGTTACTTCATGACTCTGAGGTAAAGATTTGCCTCATCCTCCTCTCTGCTCTACTTGTCAGGGATTATGATCTTGAATACAGCTGATAAGATCTTCAGCTGAAACTCTGTAGGAATGGAGTTCATGAGGACAGACTCTGGTAATGGAGACTGCATACAAGAGCTGCTGCTCATTAGCCACATCTGCTCATGAACTCCATTCCTACAGAGATTCAGTTAAAGATCTTATCATCTGTATTTAGACCCATAATCCCTGACAAGCAGAGCAGAGAGGAGGATGAGGCAGCTCTTTACCTCAGTGTTGTGAAGCAACTTGTCCTCCTGTGTGATTAGGACAGGTTTTGTGTGTACTAATAGGACGGCGGACATTTTGTTTCTCCTAATGATTGTTCCGCAGACAAAACAAGCCATTATAACTAATGAAAGGTATTTGGGACTATATTTATCATGAAGTAATATTTAAGTATTTTCATTTTCTTAATTCCCGGAGAACCCCTTTAAGACAAGTGTCATCCCCTGGAAAAACTTGCCAAATTCCAGATCCCACTGATCTTGGGTGGCCCATAGTAATCTGGATAAAATTCTTCAATACTTTTCAAGTCAGTGGTGGGGTAGACAGGGGCCTACTGTGACTGCTGAGTCCAAGAGTCCATTACAGTACACCTGTAACTATTTATTTTTGTGTTCCTGCCCCTCTTTTATTGGCACCACTATGACTCTTGCAGATAACATATATTATGACAATTCAGGAGAAAATATTTCATTTATCTAGAACACTGTTGGAATATAAGGTAGTTTGGGCCCACCAGAGGAAATTAAGGCTTAACATCAGGAACTCAAATGGGGTTGTCTTCTCCTGGACCTCTGGTGCCCATTTGTGTATCACAACCTGGACCCACTAGAGCATCCTCTGATACACTGGTGGGCCAGAGTTACATGATCAAAACTTTTGCCCATAGCATATCTGCAGAATGTCTAGGGTTCCCTGTTTGATCTGAACTACTTGCTGAATTCTGGCTTGGGTTGGCCTAACCCTGCTTTCTTGTGTGAATCCTTGGCACTAAATTTTGTGCAAAAGACCAGTGTCAGCCCTAGGAAAAACTGAGCAAATCCCAGATTCCACTTGGCTCATGTCAGGATTATATGCTTCAAGATGAGGTAGATTCCTGTCTCTTCTCAATACTGGACATGGCATTAATGGACTTTCTGCAGTCAGATGCAGATGCAGATGTTACTATGTTACTCCATCAGGAGGCAGATTCTGGGGTTGGTATCTGTCCTCACCATTTACTAGACTTACCACAGTCAGATCCATTCTCCGAACAACTGAATATTCTGATGCAGTTTCTTCATATAATATATGCTTTTTACCTGTTTTCCTCAGGCAGGTGTAGCCCTTCAGCCATGGCTCTTCAGAGATTTCCTCCACTAGGTGTTCTTCCTCTCCTGACTGTTGACGAACAGCATTTTGTGAGTTACGGGTTTAACATTATCAGGGCAATTTTATTACTGCTTTGGTAATAAATAAGTCAGTATTTAAAGAAGAACTCCCGCAAAAATTTTTATTCTCTGACCTGTTAGGTGCATGATATAATCTATAGTGAATTTTTTTTTTTATCAGAGGCTGAAATTGAGAGTTTCCACTCTCTTCTTATTGTAGCATGTGACCAACTCCCTGACCTCCAACTGACCCAGGACAGCAAGCCAGTCACTTCTCTATTCATTCCTATGAGACTGAAAGTGAGGCTCCCATAGGAATTCGTATTCCTGTCCACACATAAGGTGCTGTGTGAGTTGGTGGGTCTAATTCCTAGTCACACGATACAGATAAGAAACTTCAGGATGATATAGCTCAAAAATTCAGCTACTGGTAAGAAAATGACATTCACTACAGATTACATCATGTACATTTCTAGCAGGTCATGGAATAAAATTTTTTGCGGGAGTTCTTTAAGGGAGCAAATGTGTCTGAGTCTCTTTATTGATTATTACAGGCAACTTATTATAATAATATATATATTATTATTATTATTATTATTATTATTATTATTATTATTATTTTAACCCCTTCAGCCCCAGGCCTGTTTTCACCTTCATGCCCAGGCCATTTTTTGCAAATCTGACATGTGTCACTTTATGTGGTAATAACTTTGGAACGCTTTTACTTATCCAGGCCATTCTGAGATTGTTTTCTCGTGACATATTGCACTTCATGACAGTCATAAATTTGAGTCAATATATTTCACCCTTATTTATGAAAAAATACCAAATTTACCAAAAATTTGGAAAAATTTGCAAATTTGCAAATTTCAATTTCTCTACTTTCAAAATACACAGTAATACCTCCAAAAATAGTTATTATTTTACATTCCCCATATGTCTATTTTATGTTGGCATCATTTTGTAAATGTCATTTTACTTTTTTAGGACGTTATAAGGCTTCAAAGATTTGAATCAAATCTTAAATTTTTATAAGATTTCCAAAACCCATTTTTTTAATGACTAGTTCAGATATAAGGTTACTTTGTGGGGCTTATATAGTGCAGCTCCTAGCCCCTGATGAAGCCACATACGTGGTGAAACATGTTGGGGGAGCTCTGTTTTTTGTTTTTTAATTTGCAGTAGCAACCAATATCGGCATAGTATAGATTAGATGCTCTAACGAGCTAAGACAGTATATGTGAAACAGTGACATCAGGGGTAAAGCATAATGGGATCAACAAGTACAATATAGTTTAGAGACCAGAGCCTGAGTCTCTTTGGAGTATTCACCAATGTTCCAAGGTGACCCAGATCAGACGTGATCTGGGATTGGAATCTTTATATTGATTGGCGTTGTACTTGCATTTTGTCCCATTTATGGATTAAGGACAGTGTATATTGTATATGAATACAAGCAATTTATATATATAGCGGGCACCAGTATGAATGCCGCAAAAATATAGACAATAATAATAAATAAAGAGAAAGTATTGTTGGTTCAGCATTGGCACTGCCCCTTCTCTCTCTTCCCCTTTTGAAGATCTGTGATATACTCACATAATAATTGAATTAGGTCTGGTTGCTACATGTGTTTTTAACAATCATACATATGTAGGGTTATGGTTGATAAATAATTTTAATGGTTTAGAAATAAAAGTTATGTTTTGATGTAGGTCCATAAAGGAGTCATTCTAGCTTAGCTATTTGTGATATATAGCTTATATAGTGGAAACTCCCCATAAATCATCCCATTTTAGAAACTACACCCCTCAAGCTATTGAAAACTGATTTTACTAACTTTGTTAACCCTTTATGTGTTCCATGAGAATTGACGGAATATTGGAATGAAATTTCAAAATTCAATTTTTTTTAGCAGATTTTAAGTTTTAATCCAATTTCCATGAAACACAATTTAAGGGTTAACAACAAAAAAAACCCACAAACTCTATTACCCCAATTCTGTAGTTTACAGAAACACCCCATATGTGCTCGTAGTCCAATGTACTGGTGCACAGCAGGCTTCACAGTGGAAGGAGCACCATATGGCTTTTGGAGAGCAAAATTAGCTGGAATAATAATTGGGAGCTATGTCGCACATGAAGACCCCCTGAGCTGGCCCTACAGTGGAAACCCCCCAAAAGTGACCCCATTTTGGAAAGAGCACCACTTAAGGAATCTTTCAAGGGGTGTGGTGAGCCCTTTGAGCTCAATGGGTTTTCCCAGAATTAGGATTCACGCGGAAGTGGAAATGAAAAATTGCAATTTTTTGTCAAAAAAGTTGCTATACACCCACATTTTTCACATTCACAAAGGGTAATGGGACAAAATGCACCCCACATTTTGATCACCATTTCCCCCCGAACACGGCAACACCCCATATGTGCTCGTAGCCCAATGTACTGGCGCACAGCAAGCTTCACAGTGGAAGGAGCACCATATGGCTTTTGGAGAGCAAAATTAGCTGGAATAATAATTGGGAGCTATGTCACACATGAAGACCCCCTGAGCTGGCCCTACAGTGGAAACCCCCCAAAAGTGACCCCATTTTGGAAAGAGCACCCCTTAAGGAATCTTTCAAGGGGTGTGGTGAGCCCTTTGGGCTCAATGGGTTTTCCCAGAATTAGGATTCACGCGGAAGTGGAAATGAAAAACTGCAATTTTTTGACAAAAAAGTTGCTATACACCCACATTTTTCACATTCACAAAGGGTAACGGGACAAAATGCACCCCACATTTTGATCACCATTTCCCCCCGAACACGGCAACACCCCATATGTGCTCGTAGCCCAATGTACTGGCGCACAGCAGGCTTCACAGTGGAAGGAGCACCATATGGCTTTTGGAGAGCAAAATTAGCTGGAATAATAATTGGGAGCTATGTCGCACATGAAGACCCACTGAGCTGGCCCTACAGTGGAAACCCCCCAAAAGTGACCCCATTTTGGAAAGAGCACCCCCGTACAAACATTTTAAGTGGTAGAAAGGGTACTTTTTAGCAAACTGGAGTCTCACAGAAGGCAGACATGCAAGTAACAGCATTTCAAAGCACAGATTTGTGAAAATGAAAAATTACAAGCAGACCCCAATTTTTCATATTCACAAGGGGTTAAAGGAGAAAATGCACCCCAATACATGTTCCCCATTTTTCCCCCATTAAAACAACACCCCATTTGTGCTGGTAGCCCGCTGTATGGGCGCACAGCAGGCCCCTAGAGGCAAACTGCAAAATATGTATTTTGCAGATCAGAATTAACAGACATAGTTTTTTTAGGGCCATGTCTCATTTAAAAATTTCCTGAGGTCCCCAACAACCAAAAACCCCAAGAAGTGATCCCATTTTAGAAAGAGCACCCCTGTACGGACATTTTAAGTGGTAGAAAGGGTACTTTTTCACAAACTGGGGTCTCACAGAAGGCAGAAATGCAAGTAACAGCATTTCAAAGCACAGATTTGTGAAAATGAAAAATTACAAGCAGACCCCAATTTTTCACATTCACAAGGGGTTAAAGGAGAAAATGCACCCAATGCATGTTCCCCAATTTTCCCCATTAAAACAACACCCCATTTGTGCTGATAGCCCGCTGTATGGGCGCACAGCAGGCCCACAGAGGCAAACTGCAAAATGTGGTTTTTGCAGGCTGAATTTAACAGACATGGTTTTTTTAGGGCCATGTCTCATTTAAAAATTTCCTGAGGTCCCCAACAACCAAAAACCCCAAGAAGTGACCCCATTTTGGAAAGAGCACCCCTGTACGGACATTTTAAGTGGTAGAAAAGGTACTTTTTCACAAACTGGGGTCTAATAGAAAAGAATATGTAGGGATGGTGAAAAGTGGATATGCAAGATACAGAGACTAAATGTGAGGTGTAAAGTAATAAAATTTCAGGGTGCATCAGCGATGAAACTAATCCATGGATTGGTGGTAGATTCTGAAACAATCCTTGATGCACAGGCCAGGTTTTTCAGGGCACGATTCGCAGTGGTATATAGTGTCCTTCCTAATCCCCTTTTTAGAACACACCCTGCATCGCTTTTGGGTTCTTCCCTTCCTCGCTGTCTGGGGAACTTCACCAGGGAAATGTTGTCCTGGTACAACTCGGGCACCGTAACCTGAAGAAATACTGGGGGCCTCTTCTGCTTGGTTGGGAAAAATTAGGGCCTTGATCACTACTTCTTGAAAGTGAAGGAAAGTTCCCGTGTGCCCTGCAGATTTATAGAGCACGTACGCATTGTACATTGCCGTCTGTACAAGGTGTACAGCTAGTTTTTTGTACCACACTTTGGTTTTTCGTGTGGCATTGTAGGGCTTCAGAACTTGATCTGAAAGATCAACTCCTCCCATGTTCTTGTTATAGGCCAGGATGCAGTCCGGTTTGGGGACAGTGGTAGTGGTACCACGTACTGCAGCAGGGGAGCTGGTGTTGGGGTGAATGCTGGTCAGTACAAGGACGTCCCTCTTGTCCTTGTACTTAACCACCATCATGTTTTCGTGGAGGAGAGCCCTACTTTCACCCTTCCTCAGTGGTTGCCCTACCAGTGATCTAGGGAGCCCTCTCTGATTTTTGCGTACTGTGCCGCAAGCCACAGTACGCCTGGCACTTAGGGACATGAAGAGGGGCAAGCTGGTATAATAGTTTTCTACATAGAGGTGATAACCCTTATCCAGCAGTGGGTGCAGCAAGTCCCACACTAGTTTCCCACTAACTGATAGGCCAGGGGGGCATTCTGGGGGTTCTATCCGTGAATCTTTGCCTTCATAGACCCGGAATCTGTAGGTGTACCCTGACCTACTCTCACAGAGCTTGTACATTTTTATGCCATACCTTGCCCGCTTGTTAGGCAGGTACTGGCGGAATTTTTCCCCTCCCTTGAAATGCAACAGGGACTCATCTATACAGATGTTTTTTTCAGGGGTGTACACTTCAGAAAACTTGGCGCTGAAGTGATCAAGGAGGGGTCTAATTTTGAAAAGCCTATCAAAATTTGGGTCATTTTGGGGAGGACACTGTGCATTATCGTTGTAATGCAAAAATTTCAGAATAGAATCGAATCGATTCCGGATCATGGCGGCACTGAATACTGGAGTGTGGTACAAGACATCCACACTCCAATACTGTCTCATTTTTGTTTTTTAACCAGCCCCATGTGCAGCACCAGCCCCCAGAAAATTTTCATTTCTGCTGCTGTTACTGGGGTCCAACCAAGGGGTCTTGCAAATGGTGACGTGGGGTTCTGGGTAATGAACTGCTGGGCATATAGATTAGTTTGGGCCACTATAAGATTTACAAAAATCATCACTGAAAAAGATTTTGAAAAAATCAATTTCGGTGAAGCCCGTGCAGTCAATTAGAATTCCAGAGTTTCCCACAAACTCTGGAATTTGGGCTCATAAGCGTCAGGGGGTGGGGTCCATGTGGGGTCACTCTGGAGGGCTGCCTCAGCGGTCGTTCTGGGGCGCCTCCTAGAGGGTCCCTCATCAGCGGATGATGATGATGATGAGGGGGGTGGAGGAGTAGAGCAAAGTGGCGTCCTCTTCTCCCTCAGTGGCCGACTCGGTATCAGAGGCAAGGATGGCGTATGCCTCTTCTGCCGAGTAAGTGCGTTGGGATGAATGGGCCATTTCTATTTTTTTGGGGTGTGTTGGGTGAAACGTGTAAACCTTTATTTAGTGTGAGGGGTGTGTGTAGTGGTTTTACACGTGAAGGTGTTTTTTTACAGTATTGGGGGGGAGGGGAATAAAAAAAAAGTTCTTGGCAGTAATAAAAGTCTTGAAATAAAAAAAAAAAAAGAAAAAGAAAAAAAAAAAGAAAGTTTTTGCTGCAGGAAAAACTTTTTACCGCACAAAAGAAAAAAAAAAAGAGCAGACGCGATCAGTAATGGATTACTGATCGGTGCTCAGTTCTTGCAAAATGCACGTACGCAGAACACGTGCAAAAACCAAAACTGCCACTAACTGAAATTTATCTAACTACCACTAACTGTGTTTGTTTTTTTTTTCACAGAAGTAAAAAAAAAAAAAAAAATATGCAGATGCTGCTTTCACAGCACGAACGCACACAGACGGTGTGTGAGTGCAGAAACTGCAGTGAATAAATTCACTGCAGTCCTCTGCAAACAGCACGTACGCAGATACTATGCGTACGTGCAAAAACCTACACTGACACTAACTGAAATTTATATATATATGGATTTTTATATATATATGATATATAACTAACTGACACTAGCTAAAGTTTCAAAAAATGTGCTTACGCAGCACGCACGCACGCACACAAAACGTGTGTGCGTGCAAATACTGTAGATAAAAAATTCACTACAGTATAAAAAAACTGAACACTAGCTAAAAATTTAACTTATATCTATATATATATATAGAGATATGGAGCTCTATATATATTTATATAAAACCCTAACTATACTTCTTTTTTCACCAAAAAAAAAAAAAAAAAAAAGCACAAAAAATGACCCCCAGGTGCTGATCAGGCAGGTATGCACTGAAAAGCACTGGGCGGTCACAGCTCGCACGCAGAAAAAGCGGTGCGGAGCTGAAAAATTGTTAAAAAGTAAAAAAAAAAATACAAAAAACACACGGACCAAGCGGCGTCCGTAAAAAAGTACGGGAGGGGGTAGGGGAAGGGAGGGGGGGGGACGGGGGGACAGGAGGGGACAGGGACAGAGGTTAGGGATCTGTAACTTCTTCTTCTTTTCTTCTGTTCTTCTTCTGTTCTTCTTCTGTTCTACTTCTTTTCTTCTTCTTTTCTTCTTCTTTTCAGCAGAAAAAGGGGCAGATAGCAGTGGTGGTGCACCACAAGTCCCAGCAAGCCAACAGCACACAGAAAGGCACAGAACCTTCCAGCACGCAGTCTCTAGCTAGAATGACTGCATGCAGGAAGGATCTGCCTCTTCCTGTGCAACTGTAGCGCTGCCATTGGCTGTAGCGTTGCTCCAGCCAATGGCAGCGCTGGCAGGGGACCCCAAACATCGGAGTCCCCTGCCTGACCTCTGGGAGGACAGGTGCTGACTAGTTCAGCACCTGTCACCTTCAGATGACCGGCCCCTTCTTCCTCTGCAGCTCCGGTGGCTTCCGGGAGCTGCGAGAGGCCGGTCTATGGAATCCGGCCAATCGCAGCCACCGGAGCTGCAGTGGGACCGACACACCCCCTTCTGCCCTTACCCAGCATGGCTGCCTGCCGGGCAGTGCAGCCATGATACCCCGGTTCCCCGGCGATTTTTCCCGGGGACCGGGTGTATGCCGCGCCGTACATGTACGGCGCTGGGCGTTAAGTCCCGTCCCGTTGCGCCGTACATGTACGGCGCTGGGCGTTAAGGGGTTAATATTACCTACAAGAGACTATGAATGTTTATGATGGTGACCAGGCCAAGCTCTGGAAGTGGCATGAAGAAGGTGTTAATGACAGGGCTGGATGTTACTAAAGACATACAGTACTGTGCAACAGTTTTTGGCAGGTGTGGAAAAAAATTGGTGCTAAATAATTACTTCTCCTGACGAAGCAGTAAGGGTGAAACGCTCATCAAGGCGTTTGTTCTGGTCACCCAACATCTTTCTCCCCCTGATCATGTCCACAGGTGAGCCCATAGGTGGCTGATATTGTTTTTTTCTACTTTGTGTTTGATTTTTCCAGCCTCTATCCATTATGGCACGCCCTTTCTGTAGATATTAGCTATTACTGGATAAAGGCTGGGGTTTATATTACTTTATATTACTTTATTTATATTTATCCTCTATCTCACCTGCAAGTATTTCTATTGTTATGGACATGTATTACACTCTTTTCGGGGGTAGTGAGACTTCACATAGCGTTTTAGGTTATTGTTACCTTTCTAATAATATTACCTCTGATTTATTTGTTTTTGCATTTTTTATTATTCTGTGTCTTTGATGTAATAAAGCTATATATTTTATATAAATTTTTGTGTGGGCATGACTTTTTGTCCCTGCCTAAGGGTACAAGTTTGTAGGTTATATGGTCATACATACATGCCTTTGCTAACGCTGGATAGGGTTCTTTTGTTTTTTCTTTGCAAAATAAGAATGCTTTCAAAAATAGAATCTTTAATTGATTTTTTTAATCAATTAATAAAATGTAAAGTGAGTTGACAAAAGAGACTCTAAATCAAAACAATATTTGGTGTGACCACCCTTTTCTTCAAAGCAGCATGAATTCTTCTAGGTAGACTTGCAACCAGTTTTTGAAGGAACTCAGCAGGAAAGTTGTTCCAAACATCATGGAGAATTAACCACCTTCCGTGGATGTAGGCTTGCTCAAATCCTTCTGTCTCTTCATGTAATCTGAGACAGACTTGATTATGTTGAGATCAGGGTTCTGTGAGGGCCATATCATCACTTCTATTACTCCTTGTTCTTATTTGCACTGACGACAGTTCTTAAAGTGTACCTCCAGTTATAATCAACTTTTCAGAAATGAATAGTGCAGGCAAATGTAAGAAACTTATAAGAATCTTATTAAAGAATTATGCTTTCTCCTTGGCTTCTCAGACTGCTTTCCATCTCTTTCTCTTCACTTAGCTCCTGTCTCTGTCACCAGCCTCATTCACAAAAGTTTAAGGAGAAAAGAGGGAGGATGACAAGGCTGCTGCTAGCTAGTGATATATTACCTCACTCTGAACAGAGTGATATAGTAGATATAGTACAGTCAAAAGTGATAAGTGTAGCAGAGTTAAGAAACTGCAGTTTATGTATCTCTCATCCAGCAGCCTCCTCCCCCCTCCTCTCTCCGTAATTGTCAATCTTAAGCAACCAGATGAACCAGAGCAAAGCAATGTGATAAAAAAAGATACAAGTCTTTCTTTTTAACAATATACTGTATATTACAAAGTTTCTTATATTAATCTGTTCTATTCATTTATGAAAAGTTGTTTTATAACGGGAGTTACAAGTTAATAACATTGGCTGCATGTTTGGGGTTGTTGTTCTGCCATAGAACAAATATAAATTTAAACCATTAAAACTGCATTTTTTCCACAAAATGTTTACACAGTACTGCATATTTATACAATAGTTGGCATTTTATAGGCATTATAAATATCACTATAAATGTTTAGTGCCCATACATAAATTCTGATAAGTCAGGGTTGGGACACATGTTTGGAGAACTTGTTGCAGGGCGTGAAAAATACATTCAATGTCTGAGTGTAATCAAGTTGAACTTATATTTGTGTCACTACATCCTGTCATGAACTGGGGTTGGGAACATCAATCTCCCAGGAGCCCTACTGAGAGTGGTTATGCTTGTGTTTCATGCATCCTCCATATTTGGAAAGAGGGACGTGTCTTTGCTGGTCATGATGGGAGCTGCCTACTACCAGATGTAATTCCAGAGTGTACGAGCTATATTCTCAGCATTTAGATGTGGCATTAAAGGAGTTGCCTTCAGCAAGTGGCATTTATCATGTAGAGAAAGTTAATACAAGCCACTTACTAATGTATTGTGATTGTCCATATTGCTTCCTTTGCTGGCTGGATTCATTTTTCCATCACATTATACACTGCAATCCATCAGTGGTGGTCGTGCTTGCACATCATAGGAAAAAGCACCAGCGCCTCTGGGGGCCAGAACCATGGGAGTGCACATAGGCTGGTGCTTTGTCCTATAGTGAGCAAGCACGACCACAGCTGCTGGATTGTAGGGTGGTCGTAAACATGGAAATGAGCAGTGTATAATGTGATGGAAAAATGAATACAGCCAGCAAAGGAAGCAATATGAGTCCAGAAGTAAATTACATTCTGTAGGAAAACTATACATCCGCATGCATTTATCACCTTACCACTATTCCCAAATTTTCCTCCACTGCTTTCCCCAAACGCTTCAATGACACAGTAGTTGTTTTTGCATGTGGCCATGTCTCCATTTAAGTACATGAAGAAAGCATTAGGTGGTATCTGCTGGAGCCTCATTTAGCAGATCGGTCATGTGACATAGGACATGGCATTTAGGGCATATCCTGTAAATGGTAAGATAACACGGCCACAGTCTGAAATCTCATAGGCAAGCAGCTTTAGTGCAAAATGGTCAACTTTTCAAATTTTGTTAATGGCTGTGCAGTTTGACAGGTGAACAGCCATTAACAATCAGTTTTACAGCAATGCAGACCTGCAGTAATACAGCACGGTTTTCAGATGCATTGCATCGGCCCTGTGACTACTATGTGTGACCTTAGTCTTAAAGGGACACTTCCATAAAAGAAATATTAAATATTAATATTAAAATAACAATATTCTATATTAAAAAAAATTAAAATAAACTGATGGATGGTTTTATAGGTATAATTTTTTTTTAAGTCATTTCATGTGTTCTACTTCCTGTTCTGGCTCTTCTATTTTTAATTTCCTCCCTTGTACTTTTAGCAAGGCAAACGTCCTCAAGCATTACTCTGATAAGAGCAATGCTCTTCTGGGGACATCGTTATCTAGGCCTATCAAGAGAATAATAACTGTTGATGCTGATATCACAATTATACATCTACTATTGTCATAAGGATTACCCTTTAGATAACATCTGCCCCTCAGAGCACCAGTAAACTGGCAGTGGATTACCTATCTATATAGGAGGTCAATGTTTTATATTTAACAGACAGACAAAATTCTAAAGAAAATGTGTTCTATGAATATTGAGTACAAAAAAAATATAACCCTTTCTGACGCAAAATTCCCTTTAAGTCTACTTTCACACTAGCGTTTTTTAATTCCGGTATTGAGTTCCGTCATAGGGGCTTAATACCAGAATAAAGCGCTTCAGTTTTGTCCCCATTCATTGTCAATGGGGACAAAACTGAACTGAAGACAACAGAATGCTCCTAAAAGCATTCCGTTCCGTCTTCAGACCGGAGAGCAAACCGCAGCATGCTGCGGTTTGCTCTCCGGTCCAGGCATCCACACCAAGACGAATCTGTCATGACCCCCAATGAAAGTCAATGGGGACGGATCCGTTTGGTGTGACATAATGATACACGGATCCGTCCTCCATTGACTTTCAATGGAGTTCATGACGGATCCGTCACCTGCACACACACATACACACACACACATACAGACATACACATAAACATACACAGACATATACATATACAAATACACATACATACTTACATGCTCCCGGCAGGTCTCCAATGCGCAAGAGGAGCAGGACGGCGCGCACAGCAGAGGGTGCTGTGGGGAATCATCCTATGTGCGAGCTGTCCTCCTCCTGTACTGTGCTGCACGGAGCTGCCGAGAGCATGTAAGTATGTACAGTATGTGTGTGTGTGTTGTCTGTGTGTATGTGCTGTGTGAAATGTGTGGGACCGGAGCGCGGTCCCGGCCCCACACATGTAGCTGCGGCAGCATGGATCTGGCGGCACCCTTCACCTGCCGGATCCGTGCTGCCGCTAGTGTGAAAGAGGCCTTATAAAAGTTCTTTGTGGAATTGCAATCTGTGGGGAAAAGTACAACTCCCAGAAGGTATCCTATTTATTACATGAAGATAGGCTGGCTATCTGCTGCCTATTTGTAGTTAGTACAGCCAGTGCATTGTGCCATACAGATGTATTACGTAGGGGCATGGGGGCCCAATTCTGCCATAGGGGCCAATCAGTGAATTCACATGTTCCTCACTGGGTTAGTCCAGCCCTGCACTTTGCAGAAACGTTATTTAGGTCTCATGCGCACGACCGTGCAATGATTTGCGGTCCGCAAATTGCGGATCAAAAAAAAAACATATGCCGCCCTTGTCATAGTCCATGTGGTTAATAAAAGTATATTTATGTATTCATTTATTTTACGCACTTATATAGCATTGACATATTCCGCAGCACTTTACAGACATCATCACACTGTCCCCAATGAGGCTCACAATCTAAGTTCCCTATCAGTATCAGAATGTTGTATCCACATGGGTGGTTTTGACACAGTGGATTTGCAGCATGGGAACTGCAACATTGTCTTTGACATTTGGTCAATTCTGCGACATTTCATGATCCTTGTCACTTTTCACAGTGGTCTATTTTATGGAGCTAAAAGTAAGATTAGATCTGGATTATGGCTCATTTACTATGTGTGACTTTTGTAAAAGTTGCAAAAAAATAAAAAATAACAACCCACGCAATGCCTAAAGGTGTAAATCACATTGCACTCATGCTAGATATCTTATTAATGTGCACCAGCTCATAAATTTGGTGCAGGCGCACAAAGCAAAGAAAGACTTAAAAGTGACACAAAAACAACCACAAATGATAAATGACCCCCTTACAAAGTTTGGACACACCTTCTCATTCAGAGAGTTTTCTGTATTTTCATGACTATGAAAATTGACTGAAGGCATCACAACTATGAATTAACACATGTGGAATTATATACTTAAAGAGGACCTTTCATCACTTTTTGAAATACAAACTAAAGGATCTACCTTATAGGGCGGCCCCCACTGATGCCCTCTCTGTTTTTTTTTTTTCCAAAAGAGCCCCCCGTTCGTCCACAGGACCCACCGTTGTATGTGGCGCGGATTATGTTAATTATTAGTATCGGAACAGGGAGGAGGAGACTCCCTGTTCCTCAGTGGGCGTTTCCTTCTCCCTGGCTTTGAGTGCGATCCAATCAGAGCGGACCGCTCACAGCCGGGGAGAAGGAGCTCAAGTTCTCGCGAGATTCCCGCTCCAGAAGCACGCAAGAACTTGAGCTCCTTCTCCCCGTCTGTGAGCGGTCCACTCTGATTGGATCGCGCTCAAAGCCAGGGAGAAGGAAACGCCCAATGAGGAACAGGGAGTCTCCTCCTCCCTGTTCCGATACTAATAATTAACATAATTCGCGCCACATACAACGGGGGGTCCTGTGGACGAACGGGGGGCTCTTTTGGAAAAAAAAAACAGAGAGGGCATCAGTGGGGGCCGCCCTTTAAGGTAGATCCTTTAGTTTGTATTTCAAAAAGTGATGAAAGGTCCTCTTTAACAAAAAAGTGTGAAACAACTGAAAATATGTCTTATATTCTAGGTTCTTCAAAGTAGCCACCTTTTGCTTTGAATACTGCTTTGCACACTCTTGGCATTCTCTTGATGAGCTTCAAGAGGTAGTCACCTGAAATGGTATTCCAACAGTCTTCAAGGAGTTCCCAGAGTTGCTTAGCACTTGTTGGCCCTTTTGCCTTCACTCTGCGGTCCAGCTCACCCCAAACCATCTCGACTGGGTTCAGGTCTGGTGACTGTGGAGGCCAGGTCATCTGGCGTAGCACCCCATCACTCTCCTTCTTGGTCAAATAGCCCTTACACAGCCTGGAGGTGTGTTTGGGGTCATTGTCCAGTTGATAAATAAATGATGGTCCAACTAAACGCAAACCGGATGGAATAGCATTCCACTGCAAGATGCTGTGGTAGCCATGCTGGTTCAGTATGCCTTCAATTTTGAATAAATCCCCAACAGTGTCACCAGCAAAGCACCCCCACACCATCACACCTCCTCCTCCATGCTTCACGGTGGGAACCAGGCATGTAGAGTCCATCAGTTCACCTTTTCTGCGTCGCACAAAGACACGGTGGTTGGAACCAAAGATCTCAAATTTGGACTCATCAGACCAAAGCACAGATTTCCACTGGTCTAATGTCCATTCCTTTTGTTCTTTAGCCCAAGCAAGTCTCTTCTGCTTGTTGCCTGTCCTTAGCAGTGGTTTCCTAGCAGCTATTTTACCATGAAGGCCTGCTGCACACAGTCTCCTCTTAACAGTTGTTGTAGAGATGTGTCTGCTGCTAGAACTCTGTGTGGCATTGACCTGGTCTCTAATCTGAGCTGCTGTTAACCTGCGATTTCTGAGGCTGGTGACTCGGATGAACTTATCCTCCGCAGCAGAGGTGACTCTTGGTCTTCCTTTCCTGGGGCGGTCCTCATGTGAGCCAGTTTCTTTGTAGCGCTTGATGGTTTTTGCGACTGCACTTGGGGACACTTTCAAAGTTTTCCCAATTTTTCAGACTGACTGACCTTCATTTCTTAAAGTAATGATGGCCACTGGTTTTTCTTTACTTAGCTGCTTTTTTCTTGCCATAATACAAATTCTAACAGTCTATTCAGTAGGACTATCAGCTGTGTATCCACCTGACTTCTGCCCAACACAACTCATGGTCCCAACCCCATTTATAAGGCAAGAAATCCCACTTATTAAACCTGACAGGGCACACCTGTGAAGTGAAAACCATTTCAGGTGACTACCTCTTGAAGCTCATCAAGAGAATGCCAAGAGTGTGCAAAGCAGTAATCAAAGCAAAAGGTGGCTACTTTGAAGAACCTAGAATATAAGACATATTTATAGTTGTTTCACACTTTTTTGTTAAGTATATAATTCCACATGTGTTAATTCATAGTTTTGATGCCTTCAGTGTGAATCTACAATTTTCATAGTCATGAAAATACAGAAAACTCTTTGAATGAGAAGGTGTGTCAAACTTTTGGTCTGTACTGTATATATACATAACTTTGCATTTAACACAAGATTCAGCACTTTCAGCTTTCATTTTCCCTCTTGTATTCCAGATGAGAACATTCTGTGATAATTCAGCTTTTAGACATTTACTTGAACAGGTTCAGATTCATCAGTACCAGTGTGTGGAGATAATAAGCTGCGCCTTCCCTGCAGTCTACGACCTGTACTCCCACTCGTCTAGCTCATGGTCTGCTGGAGACTGCGTGGCTGATAACAACCCATGGGCTCTGCCAAGGGACCACTAATCAAGACATTAAAAGCATATCTGGATTTTAATGGGTCTCTTTGGTGTGCTTATATTCTACTTTTTCTTACATACATATATGTACATAAATGTTTTTCGGGAAGAGGGGGGCACACATGCAGATATCATGCAGTGATCCAGATTTTTCTCACTAATACAATAACAGTTCTGTATAGCGGCTCTGTAGTGTAAGAATCTCAGTTTTTAGCTCCTTGACTCATAGAGCTGCTATTTCTTTAGGAGTGAGCGGTCAGATGCAGACAGAAGGTTTGGAGTAGAATTAAAGGGGTTTTAGGTCAAATTCATTTATGACATATCTATCGTGCACTTGGCAGCTTCTGACTTGAACTGTAAAACAAGATTCAGGTGGAGGTCTCTGCAGTGGTGTCTCCATCTACCAGACCTTTTAGTATATTTGCCTCTCTTTTATTCAGGTTATGTTGTCCCTATTAGGAAATATCTGGAAGGAAATCATTATACACACCGTTACATGGTCCCCTTTAAGCAATGGTATAACTAGAAATGACAGGGCCCCACAGCAAATTTTTGAACAGGGCCCCCTAGGCAATTTCTTCACAACCTCCTCCTTCCATAAAGCCAGTCAAGATCGCTCTCTCAGACCAGACCTGGCAGCTGCTCCTTCTGTTTCCTACACGTACGTATAGACTGTATGTCATGTTGGTGTATATAATGTAATTGTATAATACTATTGAATGGACCCTGACAAAATCTTTCAGTCCTCCTCCTTGGTGGGCCCTTTCTGAGCTCGGGCCTCAAAGCAGCAGCTTCCTCTATATCTACTCTCCTGCCTTTAAGCCATGGCTTCCAAGCTAACTCTTCAGGGACTGATTAGATAGAACTGAACCACACAAAGCTCATGGAAGAGGTGAAGGCTGAAAGTTTTTCTTCTTGTAATTTTTCCCGTCCCACCACACAGGTCCCCTAGCAAGGAACAGACAAGGGAAGATGGTTCTTTGGATGGCAGCACAGCTGGTGAGTCTAGGCTTTGTAAGAATGTTGGAGCAGCTGGGAGGAAGGACCAACGTCACCTCTCAGGTTGTTTGAGCTATAAAGCAATGCTAGTGTGTTGAGGGTGGCCAGTGAGCCACCTTAGTTTAGTGCAATGGTCACACTTTCCAACTTCTGTAACTCCTATAGCTACGCCACTGCTATTTTTAAGAAGGGTCCCCTGAAAATAAGATGATCACAGGATGTCCTAGTGTTGGGACCTGCAGCATATAGCTGTAATATGTGGCTGAATTCAGAAGGGAAATGCACTTACATGGTGAGCCCTAACTTAAACCCAGCCCGATGACCCTGCCTACTTGCAGAAAAAGCCCTAGGTGGCAAGTCCACAATTAGTCGATTGTCCCTATACTGGTAAGTGCAGGGAGCCAAACCAAGTGCCAGCAGTAAAAACTGCAGGGACTTGTTCACATACTGGAACCCAGAACAAAGACACAGAGAAGAGTCATGCAGAAAACAGTCAAAGCCAGGTCAATACAATACAAAATCACAAAGTGGAAGGAGGTCTCAAGTAGCCAAACCAAGAGTTAATACCGGAAGGGAAAACAGAGTACAAAATCGCTAAGCAGAGAGAGAGGTACAAGTCAAGCCAATGTCAAATCCAATAGTAACACTAGCAGCAGAGCACAACAACAGAAAACCTATTACTGGCAAGGAGTATTGCCAGCAGGTGCTTTAAATAGAGAACTAATAACCCCCAGCAAGCATGTGTGCTTACATCACCAGGGGGTGTGGCTCAAGTGTCACATTACCAGAGGGCGTGGCTAAAGTTGTGCCTCACCAGGGGCATACCTCCCAAGTGTCCCTCATTTGGAGGGACAGTCCCTCTCTTTGACCCATGTCCCTCTGTCCCTCTTTTATCCTTAAATGTCCCTCTTTTAGACCTGGAGGATTAATGCATAAAGACTAAAATTACTCTTACCGGTAATTGTTTTTTCCAGTAGCCTCCACAACGGCACGGATAGGAGGATATCCTTGCCCAGGGACAGGAAACAATCACGGAGAAACTGTTTTAAAAGGCCCCTCCTCCTCACCTCTCCAGTTGATACCAAAGGAAAGATGCTTATAGGAGACAAAAAAGGTTAACACAGGCAAATACATCCTATTAATATCTCATAGGAACGGACAATAGTCCAAAAAAGATACTTCCTCTAGAGAAGTAAGAAGGTAACTAAGCAAATAGAAAACTATACATTATAGAGCTTAAATAATTTCTCTTTTTTTTTTTTTTTTTGGGTGGGAAAAATAGGTGCCGTTGTGGAGGCTACTGGAAAAAACAATTACCGGTAAGAGTAATTTTAGTCTTTTCCAAGTCGCCTCCCCAACGGCACGGATAGGAGGATATACCAGAGAACTACTTAGGGGGGGACAGAAGCAGACAAGACCTTCCTACCGAAAGATAAGTCTGACTGTCCTACATCTAACTTGTAATGCCTAAAGAAAGTTAGAGGGTTCTTCCATGTAGCAGCTCTACAGATCTGATCTACCGAGGCAGAGGCTCTTTCTGCCCAGGAAGTAGAAACTGCCCTAGTCGAGTGGGCTTTTAAACCCACCGGGGGGGATAATCCCCTTTCTATATAACACAGGGAGATAGCTGTCTTGATCCATCTAGCTATCGAAGTTTTGCTAGCTTTAGCACCCCTATTCTTACCCTGAAACAGGACCAGAAGGCTATCAGAAGATCTAAAAGAACTGGTAGCCTCCAGGTAAGCCAATAGACACCTCCTTACATCCAAATGACTAAACTCTCTCTCTTTTTCAGAAGTAGGATTCTGGCAAAAAGAAGGCAGGGTGACCACCTGCTGGCGATGAAACGAGGTGGCTACCTTCGGCAGGAAGACTGGATTGTGTTTCAGAATAATCCGATCATCTAGAACCTCCATGTAAGGGGCTTTGCAGGAGAATGCTTGTATCTCGCCAACTCTTCTTGCTGTAGTGATTGCGAGCAAGAAGGCAGTTTTAAGGGTTAATAACCTAATTGGGATTGAAACTAAAGGCTCAAAGGGTACTCCTGACAGTACTGAAAGAACTAAGGATAGGTCCCAAGGCGGTACTGTAGAGTGGATAAATGGTCTTATCCTTTCTGAAGCTTGTAAGAACCTTTTTACGAAGGAGTCTTCTGCCAACTTACGATCTAAAAAGACACTGAGAGCCGAAACCTGAACCTTTAATGTGTTTGTTTTCAGTCCTTTATCTAATCCCTTCTGGAGGAAGTCCAAAACATCAGAGATACTGGCTGAAGAGGCAGAAACTCCCTTTAAACTCAAGAATTGCAGAAAGGCCTTCCACATCCTAGTGTAGATCTTTGACGTGACTTCCTTTCTACTAGATAAAAGGGTGGAAATGACTGAATCCGAAAACCCCTTCTTCTTTAGGATTTGCCTCTCACATACCATGCCGTCAAATTCAGTAATCGGAGGTCCTTGTGAAACACTGGGCCCTGGGAAAGAAGATCCGGAGTCATAGGAAGACTGAAGTATTCCAACTTCTTTTCGGCCAAAAGGGAGTTACCAGGATCACTGAGGCTCTTTCCACTTGCACCTTTTGAAGGACCTTTGGAATGAGGGGAAATGGGGGAAAGGCGTACAACAGGCCTGTAGACCAATCCTGAGAGAAGGCATCTACCCCCAGCGGATGTTCTCCTTGGCTCAGGGAAAAAAATTGACGGACCTGGCGATTTGCCCTGGTGGCGAAAAGGTCTATCTCCGGACAACCCCACCTCTTTATTAGCAATTGGAAGACGCCCGTCTCCAGTCTCCACTCCCCCTCTCTTATCGTCACCCTGCTCAGGTAGTCTGCCGTGACATTTGCTGTACCCTTTAGGTGGACCGCTCTGATGGAAAGGATATTCTCCTCTGCCCAGTAGAATATTTGGGAGGCTATCTTGCTTAGTGGTAAGCACCTGGTTGCCCCTTGTTTGTTGATATAGGCCACTACCGTGGAGTTGTCCGAGAGGATCTTCACATGCTGGGAAGCCAATTCCTCCTTCAGGGCTTGAAGCGCACACCACACTGCGAGCAACTCCTTGTGGTTTGAGGATCTTTCTCTCAAGGAAACATCCCAAAGACCCTGAATGAAGGTCTTTTCTGTGTGGGCCCCCTAGCCACTGTTGCTGGCGTCCGTGGATACTACAATCTGGGGGCTTGGACTCCAAGGGACTCCTCTTTGAAGATTCTCCTCTTTCTGCCACCAGTTTAAGGACCTCCTGACTGACAGAGTCAACGGGATCCTCCTGTCCAGGGAACGTTGGTCTTTGTCCCACCTGGACAGGAGAAACGATTGAAGGGGGAGAGAGTGGGCTTGGGCCCAACTTACCGCTGGGATCATAGACGTCATCCATCCCAGAACCGACATTATTTCTCTGAAGGTGTTGGAAGACTTCCGGGACGCCTGTTGAAATCTGAACGGGAAGCTGTTCAGCTTGTCTGGAGGAAGAAAGGAAAACATTTTTACAGAGTCCAACAGAATCCCTAAAAAACATTTCCTTTGTTTGGGAAGGAGATTTGACTTGTCCTGGTTTATCTTCCATCCCAGGCGGTGAAATTCTGAGATGACAAAATTCAGGTCCTCTAACAACCTTTCTGGTGTTTGGGCAATTATAAGAAAATCGTCCAGGTATGGAATGATCAGAACTGAATGTAGGTGGAAGTGTGCCACTACCTCCAGCATAATTTTTGTGAAGATTCTTGGTGCTGCACATAGACCGAAGGGAAGGGCTCTGAACTGTAGATGATGCAGGGTGCCCCTTAATGTTACTGCTATCCTGAGGTACTTCTGGTATTTTTAATGGATGGGAATATGGTAGTATGCGTCCTCTAAATCCAGAGTGGCCATGTATGCGTTTTGCATGACTAATTTTGTGGCTGACGACACTGACTCCATCTTGAACCTCTTGTATTTTAGAAATACATTTAGGCTCTTTAGGTTGATGATGGTCCGGTAGGAGCCATTTGGTTTCTGTATCAGAAAGATTGGAGAATAGAATCCCTGACCCTCCTGAGAGGGAGGAACCGGGATTAGTACCTTTTTCTGTATTAGCAGGTCTATCTCTCTCTCCATAATGGCCTGCTTTTCGTCGTGAAAAGGCCTCGTCTGACAAAAAAACGTTTTTGGAAGATTTTGAAACTCCAGGCGATACCCCAGCAAGATCGTATCCAACACCCAGGCTGATTTTGATATTTTTTCCCACTCTGGGTGAAACTGGGATAGCCTTCCCCCTACCGGAAAGCTGGCGTCATTGGGTCAAAGATTTAGCAGAAGGGTTCCTGGAGAGGAAGATGTTTATCCCCCTGCCTCTGAAGAACTTAGCCAACTAAGAGAGGCCATAGGCCTAACTAACTGGGACAAAGTCCTCAAAAATAAAAATACAGCCACAAAATGGGATATTTTTAAAAGCATCCTAATATCTAATTGTGAGAGGTACATACCTTATGGGAATAAAAGGTTAAGGAACAAGAAAAAACCAATGTGGATAAACAGAACTGTAAAGAAAGCAATAAATGATAAACAGAAAGCATTTAAATCACTAAAACAGGAGGGGAGCGAGGAAGCATTGAAAAACTACAAGGAAAAAAATAGAATATGTAAAAGACAAATAAAAACAGCCAAACTAGAGACCGAGAGATTAATCGCCAAAGAAAGTAAAACTAACCCTAAAATGTTCTTTAATTATATAAATGGTAAAAAGTATAAACCTGAAGGTGTTGGCCCCTTACAGAGTAATGAGGGGGGAGTTGCAGAGAGCGATGAGGAGAAAGCGAAGCTACTAAATATCTTTTTCTCCACTGTATTCACTGAGGAAAATGAACTGTCAGATGAAATGCAGAATATAAAAGTAAATTCCCCATTAAAAGTGCCCTGTCTGACCCAGGAAGAAGTAGAGCTACGTCTTAAAAAGATTAAAATAGACAAATCGCCAGGACCGGATGGCATACACCCCCGTATCCTAAGAGAATTAAGTAATGTCATCGCTAGACCCTTATTTCTGATATTTAAGGACTCTATACTGACAGGGAGTGTTCCACAGGATTGGCGCATAGCAAATGTGGTGCCAATATTCAAAAAGGGTCCAAAAACAGAGCCTGGGAACTATAGGCCGGTAAGTTTAACATCTGTCGTGGGTAAACTGTTTGAGGGTTTTCTAAGAGATGCTATCTTGGAGTACCTCAATGAAAATAAGCAAATTACTCCATATCAGCATGGCTTCATGAGGGATCGGTCATGTCAAACCAATTTAATCAGTTTCTATGAGGAGGTAAGTTCTAGACTGGACCGCAGCGAATCAATGGATGTCGTATATCTGGACTTCTCCAAAGCATTTGACACTGTACCACATAAAAGGTTAGTATATAAGATGAGAATGCTTGGCCTGGGAGAAAATGTCTGTATCTGGGTAAGTAACTGGCTCAGTGATAGAAAACAGAGGGTGGTTATTAATGGCACATACTCAGATTGGGTCACTGTAACTAGTGGGGTACCACAGGGGTCAGTATTGGGCCCTATTCTCTTCAATATATTTATTAATGATCTTGTAGAAGGCTTGCACAGTAAAATATCAATTTTTGCAGATGACACTAAACTGTGTAAAGTAATTAACACAGAAGAGGACAGTACACTGCTACAGATGGATCTGGATAGACTGGAGGCTTGGGCAGAGAAGTGGCAGATGAGGTTTAACACTGACAAATGTAAAGTTATGCATATGGGAAGGAATAATGCAAGTCACCAGTACATACTAAATGGTAAAATATTGGGTAACTCTGACATAGAAAAGGACCTAGGAATTTTAGTGAACAGAAATCTAAGCTGCAGAAACCAAATGTCAGACAGCTGCTGCCAAGGCCAATAAGATAATGGGCTGCATCAAAAGAGGCATAGATGCCCGTGATGAGAACATAGTCCTGCCACTTTACAAATCACTAGTCAGACCACACATGGAGTACTGTGTACAGTTCTGGGCTCCTGTGAACAAGGCAGACATAGCAGAGCTGGAGAGGGTTCAGAGGAGGGCAACTAAAGTAATAACTGGAATGGGTGGACTACAGTACCCAGAAAGATTATCAAAATTAGGGTTATTCACTTTAGAAAAAAGACGACTGAGGGGAGATCTAATAACTATGTATAAATATATCAGAGGTCAGTACAGAGATCTCTCCCACGATCTATTTATCCCCAGGACTGTGACTGTGACGAGGGGCCATCCTCTGCGTCTGGAGGAAAGAAGGTTTGTACACAAACATAGAAGAGGATTCTTTACGGTAAGAGCAGTGAGACTATGGAACTCTCTGCCTGAGGAGGTGGTGATGGTAAGTTCACTAAAAGAGTTCAAGAGGGGCCTGGATGTATTTTTGGAGGGTAATAATCTTACAGGTTATAGTTACTAGAGAGGGGTCGTTGATCCAGGGAGTTATTCTGATTGCCTGATTGGAGTCGGGAAGGAATTTTTTTCCCTGGTGGGGAAAACTGGCTTCTACCTCACAGGGTTTTTTTGCCTTCCTCTGGATCAACTTGTAGGAAAACAGGCCGAACTGGATGGACAGATGTCTTTTTTCGGCCTTATAAACTATGTTACTATGTAACTGTGACCTAGAGGAAGACTGAAAGGACTGGTCCTTCCTTCCTGAGCCTGGACGAAACCCCCTCTGATTCCTGGCACCCCGCCTTTGGTTGTAGAATCTAGAATCCACTGGGAATTTCTTCTTCCTCTCTGAGGCCTTCTCTAGAATGTCATCTAAACTGGTGCCAAATAGCCTGTCACCCTCACATGGTACCGCAACTAACTTATTTTTTGAGCTAGTATCACCCGACCATGCTCTCAGCCAAGTACACCTTCTGGCTGAGTTTGATAAGGCCGCTGCTCTGGCCAAGAATTTTAAAATATAGGTAGTGGCTCTTCTGAGAAGAGGGAGGGATGCCAGAATCTCCTCTCTAGGTGTTCCTGCCACTAAATGATATTCCAGTTCTTCCACCCATAAAGTCATAGACCTGGCTGTACAGGTGGCAGCAATGCTGGGTCTCAAGAGCGCAGTAGATGTCTCCCACGCTTTCTTAAGGAGAGCTTCCGATTTCTTATCTAAAGGGTCCTTAAGAAGACCCGCATCTTCAAAGGGTAACGCCGTTCTCTTTGACATTCCCGCTACTGGGGCATCTACCCTTGGTATTTTGTCCCACAAAGCCGTGTCTTCTTCAGAAAACGGATACTTCCTTTTGAATGATTCCGTAACAGGGGCTCTCCTTTCAGGATCTTTCCATTCTCTTTTAATGAGTCTTACCAGGTTCTCATGAACCGGGAAGAATCCCCTCTTCTTTTCCCCCAAGCCCTGGAACATTCTATCAGAAACTGACAAGGTCTCCTTTGGGTCTTGCAGCCCCATAGTGGCTCTGACAGCCCTTAGGATTTCTTCCGTATCATCTAATGGACATAGAGGCTGCCCCGAAGTGTCTTCAATTTCTGAATCCTCAGAATCCGAATCACTTCAATCGTCCAAGGCCTGACTGGGACCTGCCAGCGCAAAATCCGCCGGAGGGGATACTTCAGAAGTGACTGCTGCAGATGGTAATGGTGTCACTGTTTTACTTAGGGCAGAACTAACTTCATCCTTTATCATATTTTTAAGATTGGTGATGAAGGAAGGTGACTCCTCCGAGATCACCTGCTGAATACACTTAGTGCATAGCGGCTTTTTGTGGGAAGATGATAACGACTTTCTGCACATGCCACATCTCTTAGTCTGAGCCTTCTGTGACTCCTGATAAGGAAACACAGTACAAATAAAATAGGTAAGACAAAGGTAATGAAAAACAGACTTACACTCTCCAGAGGAGGGACCGACCTGGGCAGGGGCTTCCTGAGGCTCAACGGGTCTTTTGGGCTCAGATTCCGACATAGTAAGATAAGGTAGAGTAATACCAAGCACTGGAAATACTCACACGCCGAGTGCTTCACTGGAAACACAACTCCGTTTGAATCTGGCGCCTTTTTAAGCTGACTTCCGGGTCTGTGACGTCATCACGCCTCCGGCACATCAATGCGCATGCGCGCGCTCCCGAGGCGTCTGACCCCGAAGTCCCCGTGGAACGCATCGGCCCTGATGCGTTCCACCACCCGTCCTCACGACTCCACGCCGAAAGAACCTCCGCATCCCCCGAAGGATATCTGCGCTGCCCAGGGCTGCCTTCCAGGGAAGGACTTACAGCCAGGAGACAGGGGAGGCCGCGGCCCATGTACCTGCTCCCTGCACAGGCCCTCCGGCGTACCGGGATCTCCAAGGCCTATGTGAGGTAAGCTCCCCACGCTCGGGTAGGAGCTTCTCCGTGCATCCAAGGGACAGGAAACAACTGGAGAGGTGAGGAGGAGGGGCCTTTTAAAACAGTTTCTCCGTGATTGTTTCCTGTCCCTGGGCAAGGATATCCTCCTATCCGTGCCATTGGGGAGGCGACTTGGAAAATGTGCATTAATAAATTTACTAAATTGCTCCTTACTAAAGTGTCTATACCGATAAATTAGATCAGAATTTCATTATTTGGTGTAATTTGGACCTTAAAATATCTATAATCTGATGATTTATGTGCTAATATGTATATGGATAATGAAACGCAAGAAATAAAATTGCTGCAGGGGCTCCAGAAATTATGCTTTGGGCGGAGTTAGAGGTGTGGCCTAGTATAAAAAAAACTGCCGTGATGCGCGGGGCACACATTGTCCCTCTTTGCAATTTTCAAAAGTTGGGAGGTATGCACCAGGGGGCGTGGCTAAAGCGGGGCACCATGCGGGTGCATGGCCTTAGTGCCACCTCACCAAGGGGCATGGCCTAGGCGACACATCAACAGGGAGGCGCGGCCTGGCAGCGTGTCTGACATCGTGCTGCAGTGCCTGAGCCCCAGACTGCGGTGCTGGAGCTCGGACAGAAAAGTTGGTGACAATGTGGTCATCCTTGAATGCAGCATAACATGGTGCCCAATTAAATCAATGGATGGTCTCTAAAATGGCTAGTGAGGCCCTCCAGAGTAAAGCCTCATGCACACGACCGTATGAAAAAAACGGATCTGCAAAAACAGATCTGCAAAAAAACGGATGACATCCGTGTGCATTCTGGATTTTGCGGAACGGAACAGCCGGCCCCTAATAGAACAGTTCTATCCTTGTCTGTGATGCGGACAATAATAGGACAAGACTCATAATCTTGCGGAACGGAAATACGGACATACGGAAATGGAATGCACACGGTACACCTTCCGTTTTTTTTCTGACCCATTGAAATTAATGGTTCCGCATATGGTCCGCAAAAAAACGGAACGGACATGGAAAGAAAAATACGGTCGTGTGAACGAGCCCTAAGAGACACTTTGTAGCCCTGCTCTCGCTGATAGATGGAGGTTATGAATAGGGAACTCCGCTCTATTAGAAAATGAATTCCTTAATACGATATTGGAAAAAACACACAATTTTTCAGGCCAGATTCAGACAAATCAAAAGAGGTGCTGCCTCCATGGTGTTTCTTCACCACTGATATACCCACACGGTACCTATGGTACTCAATACTTTCCTACTTGAGACTTTGCTTATACTTGAACGAAGCTGAAATATTTTGTTTAAAATGAGGTCATCTTTGCTATTAGGACATAAACAAAATGGTGGACCCAGTGCAAAAGCTTTCATGAACTCCCACCGAACACTGTCTACAAAATCAATTAAAATTAAAAGTTCAATTCTATCTATTTAGAGCCACTTTTTTGAGACACATTCATAGGAAACTTTTGACTGACAGGTGATGTTTTCTCTGATTGGAGTTGCTCACTATACCTTTTCTTCTCCATCAGACCTAGACCGCCATGATGACTTTTCTTGGTCCAGAGTTCACTTTCTGACATTTTTCGCTTCTCATTCTTACAGCACCTCCCCACCAATTCCTCACACTTCCCATCCTAGTGTTCATCCAATGTGATACATGTTGCTGTCCCATTACTGCTGTACTTCAGAAATAACTAATAGTGATATACAGACAGTGACAGATACTGTCCCCCAAAACAATAAGGTCAACCATATGGCATCGAATTGTGCCACAAGCAAATGGTGCTTCACACAAAAAGTGCCCTCCTTTGTGCTCCATACAGTAATAATTGCCATGTAGAGAAAGTTAATACAAGCCACTTACTAATGTATTGTTATTATCCATATTGTCTCCTTTGCTGGCTTGATTCATTTTTCCATCACATTATACAGAGCAATGGTGGTCGTGTTTGCACAATATAGGAAAAAGCACTAGCCTATGTGCGCTTCCATGGTCCCGGCTACCAGAGAGACTGATGCTTTTTCCTATAGTGTGCAAGCACGACCACCACTGATGGGTTGCATGGTTGTCTGTAACCATGGAAATGAGCTGTGTATAATGTGATGGAAAAATGAATCCAGCCAGCAAAGGAAGCAGCCCAAGAAATATTTAACCTGTTTAGTCAAGACTCCAACATCCAACATCCAGTCCTGCCGTTGCTGGAGTTCCCCATTAAAACCTAACTACAGGAAAATAAGAGTAACTGAAAATGAGCATCAATGATTTCACTAATAAATACACTTTGACCCAAGGATACTTTGACACAATGTAGGAATAATAGCACCATATGTTAACTCAATTATACCGTAACACAGTGACTGGATATCTTCATACAGAGACTAAATAACACCACCATACAGTTAATTAGTAAATACTAAGGAGTTTGATGGTCAACTGTGGTGAAGTGGTTAATATTAACACCTCTTGGTAATGTCCACCTTGAAGAAGCCAAGTAATTTCAGCTAAATGTGTATGAGGGAGATTAAAGAGATCTACAGAAGTGGCATATAATTTTATCTACAGTATATTAGTGCCCTAATGAACGGGCAGTTTAATTGTCTAAAGCAGGGATGCCCAACCTGCGGTTGTCCAGCTGTTGCAAAACTAGAATTCCCAGCATGCCTGCACAGCCTACAGCTATTAGGGCATGCTGGGAGTTGTAGTTTTGAAACAGCTTGGGGGCCGCAGGTTGAGCATCCTTGGTCTAAACCATTATTCTTACTCTTCAATAACTGCTCAAAAACATAGGCCTCATGAACACGAATGTATCGTATTGCAGCCCTCAAACAGCGGGTCCGCAATATATGGGGTCTGGCCGTTTTTTCACCGCATCTTGGATTCGGACCCGTTCAAGTGAAATTCAATCCAGAAGGTGTTGTGTAGAACAGAGGCACAGAACCCCACAGAGGCACTCTATAGTGCTTTTGTAGGGTTCTGTACCACACCTTCCGGATTGCGGACCCATTCAAGTTTCTCTCTGTGCCTCCACACCGCAAAAAAATAGAACATGATAAGGAAGGAGCGACATCAGGAGGAGTGTGTGAGAGAGGGATAAGAAAGGATAGACATCAGATGACTGTCTAGAGGAGTGTGTGAGAGAGGGATAGGAAAGAATAGACATCAGATAATGGTCCAGAGGAGTATGTGAGAGAGGGATAGGAAAGGATAGACATCAGATGACTGTCTAGAGAAGTGTGAGAGAGAGGGATAGGAAAGGATAGACATCAGATAATGGTCTAGAGAAGTGTGTGAGAGAGGGATAAGAAAGGATAGACATCAGATGACTGCCTAGAGGAGTGTGTGAGAGAGGGATAGGAAAGGATAGACATGAGATAATGGTCTAGAGAAGTGTGTGAGAGAGGGATAGGAAAGGATAGACATGAGATAACGGTCCAGAGAAGTGTGTGAGAGAGGGATAGGAAAGGATAGACATCAGATGACTGTCTAGAGGAGTGTGTGAGAGAGGAATAGGAAAGGATAAACATCAGATAATGGTCCAGAGGAGTGTGTGAGAGAGGGATAAGAAAGGATAGACATCAGATGACTGTCTAGAGGAGTGTGTGAGAGAGGGATAGGAAAGCATAGACGTCAGATAATGGTCCAGAGGAGTGTGTGAGAGAGGGATAGGAAAGGATAGACATGAGATAATGGTCTAGAGAAGTGTGTGAGAGAGGGATAGGAAAGGATAGACATCAGATGACTGTCTAGAGGAGTGTGTGAGAAAGGGATAGGAAAGGATAGACATCAGATAACGGTCTAGAGGAGTGTGTGAGAGAGGGATAAGAAAGGATAGACATGAGATAATGGTCCAGAGGAGTGTGTGAGAGAGGGATATGAAAGGATAGACATGATATAACAGTCTAGAGGAGTGTGTGAGAGAGGGAAAGCAAAGGATAGACATCAGATAACGGTCCAGAGGAATGTGTGAGAGAGGGATAGAAAGGATAGACATGAGATAATGGTCTAGAGGAGTGTGTGAGAGAGGGATAGGAAAGAATAGACATGAGATAACGATCTAGAGGAGTGTGTGAGAGAGGGATAATAAAGGATAGACATGAGATAACGGTCCAGAGGAGTGTGTGAGAGAGGGATAAGAAAGGATAGACATGAGATAACGGTCTAGAGGAATGTGTGAGTGAGGGATAGGAAAGGATAGACATCAGATAACGATCTAGAGGGAGTGTGTGAGAGAGGGATAGCAAAGGATAGAAATCAGATAACGGTCCAGAGGTGTGTGTGAGAAAGGGATAGGAAAGGATAGACATTAGATAACGGTCCAGAGGAGTTTGTGAGAGAGGGATAGTAAAGGATAGACATGAGATAACGGTCTAGAGGAGTGTGTGAGAGAGGGATAGGAAAGGGTAGACATGAGATAATGGTCCAGAGGAGTGTGTGAGAGAGGGATAGGAAAGAATAGACATGAGATAACGGTCCAGAGGATTGTCGTGAGAGAGGGGATAGGAAAGGATAGACATGAGATAACGGTCTAGAGGAGTGTGTGAGAGAGGGGATAGGAAAGGATAGACATCAGATGACTGTCTAGAGGAGTGTGTGAGAGAAGGATAGAAAAGGATAGACATCAGATAACGGTCTAGAGGAGTGTGTGAGAGAGGGATAAGAAAGGATAGACATGAGATAATGGTCCAGAGGAGTGTGTGAGAGAGGGATAGGAAAGGATAGACATGATATAACGGTCTAGAGGAGTGTGTGAGAGAGGGAAAGCAAAGGACAGACATGAGATAACGGTCCAGAGGAGTGTGTGAGAGAGGGATAAGAAAGGATAGACATGAGATAACGGTCCAGAGGAGTATGTGAGAGAGGGATAGGAAAGGATAGACATCAGATGACTGTCTAGAGGAGTGTGTGAGAGAGGGATAAGAAAGGATAGACATCAGATGACTGTCTAGAGGAGTGTGTGAGCGAGGGATAGGAAAGGATAGACATCACATAATGGTCCAGAGGAGTGTGTGAGAGAGGGATAAGAAAGGATAGACATCAGATGACTGTCTAGAGGAGTGTGTGAGAGAGGGATAGGAAAGGATAGACATGAGATAACGGTCTAGAGAAGTGTGTGAGAGAGGGATAGGAAAGGATAGACATCAAGATAATGGTCCAGAGAAGTGGTTGTGAGAGAGGAATAGGAAAGGATAGACATGAGATAACGGTCTAGAGAAGTGTGTGAGAGAGGGATAGGAAAGGATAGACATCAGATAATGGTTCAGAGGAGTGTGTGAGAGAGGGATAGGAAAGGATAGACATGAGATAATGGTCTAGAGGAGTGTGTGAGAGAGGGATAGGAAAGGATAGACATGAGATAACGGTCCAGAGAAGTGTGTGAGAGAGGGATAGGAAAGGATAGACATCAGATGACTGTCTAGAGAAGTGTGTGAGAGAGGGATAGTAAAGGATAGACATCAGATAAGGGTCTAGAGGAGTGTGTGAGAGAGGGATAAGAAAGGATAGACATCAGATAACGGTCTAGAGGAGTGTGTGAGAGAGGGATAGGAAAGAATAGACATGAGATAACGATCTAGAGGAGTGTGTGAGAGAGGGATAAGAAAGGATAGACATGAGATAACGGACAGGGGAGTGTGTGAGAGAGGGATAAGAAAGGATAGACATGAGATAACGGTCCAGAGGAGTGTGTGAGAGAGGGATAGGAAAGGATAGACATGAGATAACGGTCTAGAGGAATGTGTGAGCGAGGGATAGGAAGGGATAGACATCAGATAACGGTCTAGAGGAGTGTGTGAGAGAGGGATAGCAAAGGATAGACATCAGATAACGGTCCAGAGGTGTGTGTGAGAAAGGGATAGGAAAGGATAGACATGAGATAACGGTCTAGAGGAGTGTGTGAGAGAGGGATAGGAAAGGATAGACATGAGATAATGGTCTAGAGAAGTGTGTGAGAGAGGGATAGGAAAGGATAGACATGAGATAACGGTCCAGAGAAGTGTGTGAGAGAGGGATAGGAAAGGATAGACATCAGAGACTGTCTAGAGGGTGTGTGTGAGAGAGGAATAGGAAAGGATAAACATCAGATAATGGTCCAGAGGAGTGTGTGAGAGAGGGGATAAGAAAGGATAGACATCAGATGACTGTCTAGAGGAGTGTGTGAGAGAGGATAGGAAAGCATAGACGTCAGATAATGGTCCAGAGGAGTGTGTGAGAGAGGGATAGGAAAGGATAGACATGAGATAATGGTCTAGAGGAAGTGTTGAAGGGGATTAGGAAGGATAGACATCAGATGACTGTAGAGGAGTGTGTGAGAAAGGGATAGGAAAGGGATAGACATCAGATAACGGTCTTAGAGGAGTGTGTGAGAGAGGGATAAAAAGGATAGACATGAGATAATGGTCCAGAGGAGTGTGTGAGAGAGGATATGAAAGGATAGACATATATAACAGTCTAGAGGAGTGTGTGAGAGGGGAAAGAAAGGATAGACAT
>ONZH01029216.1:0-48544 GCA_900303285.1 Rhinella marina | reverse complement strand
AATTCTCGGGCAACAGCCTGGTGGTGACCCTCAAGGCAATTGTGCTCACCCAAACCAAGAAGGGCGAGGCACATGCCCATCACATGTTAGGGAAGCACCCAACTAGGTGCAACGAAGGTCCATCACCCATGCCCATGCTGGCACTGCTTTCCTATACCGCGCCCCACGATGCAGGCATAAGCCTGACACATCATGGTGACAGCGTAGTAACACCAACGAGTGACCAAGTTAGATTGAGGTAGCAGTCAAATGTCTATAGGTGAGCCTCCCAAAAATTTGTTTTGGAGTGTCCGAAGTTGACCCTCCTAAAAAATTGTTTAGGACAGTCTGTAGTTGACCCTTCTGTAAAATATTTTTTTTGTTTTTCCTGTTATTAGTTCATGTACAACCCATGGCTGGCATGGTGGGAATATATAGGTTTTGCGTCACAGACGGTCCACTGCACCATTACATTTTCTTCATCATTGCCAATTACTTTTTCACCAACTGTTGTCTGACAATGATAAAGGGGAAGGTGAATCCACTGCGGAAGAAAAGTGTCATCCTCCTACAATTCTACACTTGCTCTCAATTGAAAAGGGGATGTTCTTGCCATGGCCTTCTTCATAGTGGCCGCATCTGCGGATGACAGAGGTGGTGTACCTACTGACAGCCTGACCGAACACGATGGCAGACGGGGAGACACTCCCTCATGTAAAATTGTTTAGGAGTGTCTGTAGTTGATCCTTCTGTAAAATATATTTTTGTTTTCCCTGTTATTAGTTAATGTACAACCCATGGCTGGCATGGTGGGAATATATAGGTTTTGCGTCAGAGACGGTCCACTGCACCCTTACATTTTCTTCATCATTGGCAATTACTTTTTCACCAACTGTTGTCTGACAATGATAAAGGGGAAGGTGAATCCACTGCGGAAGAAAAGTGTCATCCTCCTACAATTCTACACTTGCTCTCAATTGAAAAGGGGATGTTCTTGCCGTGGCCTTCCTCATAGTGGCCGCTTCTGTGGAAGACAGAGGTGGTGTACCTACTGACAGCCTGACCGAACACGATGGCAGACGGGGAGACACTCCCTCATGTGAAATTGTTTAGGAGTGTCTGTAGTTGAACCTTCTGTAATTTTTTTTTTGTTTTTCCTGTTATTAGTTTATCTACAACCCATGGCTGGCATGTTGGGAATACAGAAGGAAAGCACCCAACTAGGTGCAACGAAGGTCCATCACCCATGCCCATGCTGGCACTGCTCTCCTATCCCCAGCCACACGATGCAGGCATAAGCCTGACACATCATGGTGACAGCGTAGTAACAAAAAATGAGTGACCAAGTTACATGAGGTAGCAGGTGAGCCACCCAAAAATTTAGCCTGACGCAACATGGCGGTGACAACAGAGTGACCGAGTTAGACTGAGGTAGCAGTACGTGAAGCACGGATGGTAATTCGAAGGTGGAGGAGGAGGGGTTGGAGGAAGAGGCATAGTAATTCTTACAAACCGTGAACAAGGTAGGCCCCGCAATCCTCCAAGTGCGCAGTACATGAGCGGCCCCAGGGTCAGACTTGGTCAGAGTATGTGAAATGCTCAGGGTGGCCGAACGCTGGGCTCGACGGCGGACCTGTTTCGGGTTATCGATTGTCGAAATGTTGGCTTACATCAAGTTTAGTATCTGTTCTTATCAGTTGCTGTGGCTGTTGGTGGTAAAGTGGTGAGCATAGCTGCTTCCCAAGCAGTTGACCTGGGTAGTCGATTCCCATCTATCGCAGGAAGCAATTAAAGAAAAACCAAAAAAATCTGTACAATATCTAATACGTCCCCTACCTGGGTAAATTGTTTGGAGAGGGGCCTGTAGGGGGGGGCAGGCTGAGGGAAGAGGTGAGCAGAAAGAGCCAGAGGAGTGCCCCATGGCTTAGCGTTGATTGTGGTGGTGACAACAGCCGGATGGAGTTCGAAATGCCGACAGCAGGACCCCACTAAAAATTTAGCATCAAACCAATACAGTTTGTCCATTCTGAGATTTGTCAAGTGGGCATGTGTTGTATGCATTCCTCTCAGTTTAATACCGTATATGGCCACCTATCAGAAAAATAGTTTGGAGAGAGAGAAAAGAGGAAAAAGGACATATTTTTAAAAAGTGAACGTTCAGTAAGATCAGTTTAAAGAGAAAGAAAGGATTTTATGAATGGATTTGGTATCACTGAGAGCCAAAACAACCTATTTTTTTACGTGGTGTGCAGTATAGATCACTTGGAGATAAAAAGGGGAATATGCAGACTTGGGCTGCTATAGTGCAAACCACTATAGTGGTGACAACAGAGTGAGCGAGTGACACTGCAGGAGCAGGCGAACCACATAAACAATTTTTGTGGCCCTGTATGGCGGCGGTGACAACAGAGTGACTGAGTTAGTTTGCGGTAGCTGGTGAAGCACCCAAAAATTTAGCCTGAAACAGCATGGCGGTTACACCACCAATGAGTTTGTCCGACTGAGAATGCAGTGAAATGGCTTTTGTTAAGCCTCCAAAAATTTTTTTCTTTTCAGAGTACATAAAGTCGACCCTCAGCAAAAAATTTTTTTTATTAAATGTCGGTACTTGCACCTCCTGAAAAATTGTTTTGGACTGTCTGTTTGACGCTCCTGAAACATTGTTTTACACTGTCTGTAGTTGACACTGCGGAAAAATTGTTTTGAGAGAGGGCCTGTAAGTGGACCTCCGGAAAAATTGTTTTGAGAGAGGGCCTGTAGGTGGACCTCCGGAAAAATTATTTAGAGAGAGGGCCTGTAGATGGACCTCCAGAAAAATTGTTTAAAGAGAGGGCCTGTAGGGGGGCCTCCTGTAAAATTATGTAAAAGAGTGCCAGTTGGACCTCTAAAAAATGGCGTTTTTTTTGTCAGCGTTAGGCAAAGACGACAAGGAGGAGGATGAGGAGTAGGAGGAGTAGAGAAGAGGAATCGGATACATAAGTAATGTTAATCTTTAGCTGCTTTCCCCCGGAGGAGATTTGAATTCCGGTGAAATCCAGGCTTTGTTCATTTTAATAAGCGTCAGCCTTTCAGCGCTGTCAGTTGACAGGCGTGTACGCTTATTGGTGATGACGCCACCAGCTGCACTGAATACCCGCTCTGACAGCACGCTAGCGGCAGGGCAGGCCAGCACTTCCAAGGCGTAAAGCGCCAGTTCAGGCCACGTGTCCAGCTTTGAAACCAAGTAGTTGTATGGAGCAGAGTGATCGGTCCGGACATTGGTATGGTCAGCTAGGTACTCCCTCACCATCTTTCTGTACAGCTCCCCCCTACTCTGCCTAGACTGGGGACAGGTGACAGTGTCTTGCTGGGGTGACATAAAACTGGCAAAGGCCTTGGAGAGCGTTCCCCTGCCAGTGCTGGAAAAGCTGCCCGCTCGGCTCCTCTCCCCCGCTACTTGGCCCACAGAACCATGCCCTCTGCCGCTAGCGGCGTCAGATGGGAAGAATTGTTTCAGCTTGTGCACCAGGGCCTGTTGATATCTATTCACTCTCAAACTCCTTTCCTCTACAGGGATGAGAGTGGAAAGGTTCTGCTTGTACCGTGGGTCCAGGAGAATGAACACCCAGTAATCAGTGTTTGAAAAAAATGCTTCTAACGCGAGGGTCATGGGATAGGCAGCCTAACATGTAGTCTGCCATGTGCGCCAGAGTCCCAACACGCAAGAATTCCCTCTTCTCACTGGCCTGACTCTCCATTATTTCCTCCTCCTCCTCCTCCTCCTCCTCTTCTTCAGCCCATACACACTCAAGAGTTAAGAAGGACTGAGCACTAGTACCCTCTTCTGTCTCGCCGACATTCTCCTCCTCTTCCTCCTCATCCTCATCCCCCTCCTCCGATACGCGCTGAGAAACAGATCGGAGGGTGTTCTGGCTATCAAGCAACGTATTTTCCTCCACCGTCTCTTGTGACAAGCGCAAAGCATCTGACTTGATGCTGAGCAGTGAGTTTTTCAACAGGCAAAGCAGCGGGATGGTGAGGCTGATAATGGCGGCATCGCCGCTGACCATCTGTGTTGACTCCTCAAAGTTGCTCATCACCTGCCAGATATCAGACATCCACGTCCACTCCTCATTGTAGACTTTAGGAATCTGAGTGACCTGACTACCAGCTCTGGTGGAAGTTGACATCTGGCAGTCTACAATCGCTCTGCGCTGCTGGTAAACTCTGGATAACATGTTTAATGTTGAATTCCTTCTTGTGGGCACGTCGCACAACAGTCGGTGAGCGGGCAGTTGTAGGCGGCGCTGCGCTGCCCTGAGAGTGGCAGCATCTGTGGTCGACTTGCGGAAATGCGCACAGATGCGGCGCACCTTGGTGAGCAAATCAGACAGATTGGGGTATGTCTTGAGGAACCGCTGAACTATGAGATTGAACACGTGGGCCAGGCATGGCATATGTGTCAGTCTGCCGAGTTGCAGAGCCGCCACCAGGTTACCGTTGTCACACACAACCATGCCTGGCTTGAGGTTCAGCGGTGCCAGCCACACATCGTTCTGCGCCTTGATGCCCTGTATCAGCTCTTGGGCGGTGTGCCTTTTGTCACCTAAGCTCAGCAGTTTGAGCACCGCCTGCTGGCGGTTACCCACGACACTGCTGCTGCGCCTAGAGCTACCGACTGAAGGCGTCGTGCCCACGGATGGTAATTCGGTGGAGGAGGAGGAGGGGTCGGAGGAGGAGGCATAGTACGTCTGAGAGACCGTGACTGAGGTAGGCCCCGCAATCCTCGGTGTGGGCAGTACATGAGCGGCCCCAGGGTCAGTCTCGGTCCCAGACTCCACCAAGTTAACCCAATGTGCCGTCAGTGAGATATAGTATCCCTGCCCGGCAGCACTTGTCCACGTGTCCATGGTTAGGTGGACCTTCTCAGAAACAGCGTTAGTCAGGGCACAGATGATGCTATGTGACACGTGCTGGTGTAGGGATGGGACGGCACATCGGGAAAAATAGTGGCGCCTGGGGACTGAATACCGAGGGGCAGCCACCGCCATGAGATTGCGAAAGGCCTCGGTCTCTACCAGCCTATAGGGCAGCATCTCCAGGCTCAGCAATTTGGAGATGTGGACGTTGAGGGCTTGGGCATGTGGGTGGGTGGAACTGTATTTCCTCTTGCGCTCCAGCGTCTGCTGTAAAGACAGCTGAACGCTGCGCTGGGACAGATTGGTGGACTCTGTGGAGGATCGTGGAGGCGAAGGTGTGGTTTTCCGGCGGGAGGCGCTCGTGCCGGGGTCCTGGGCAGGGGGTTGACTAGCAGAGGCAGCGAGTGACACAGGGGTTGGAGCAGTGGTGTTACCCGCAGGAGGTGAACGGCCTTGGTTCCATTGAGTGGGATGTTTAGCACTCATATGCCTGCGCATGTTGGTGGTGGTTATGCTAGTAGTGGTGGCACCCCTGCTGATCCTGGTGTGGCACAGGTTGCACACCACAGTCCGTCGGTCATCCTCACTTTCTTTAAAGAACCTCCAGACTTGCGAACATCTAGGCCTTGCCACGGGAGCTTCACTACGTGAAACAGTTGCTGCTGATGCACCAGCTCTGGCCCTGCTTCTCCCTCTGGCCACACCACTGCCTCTCACAACCTGTTCTGGTGCAGCACTCGCCTCCATCTCAGAAGCACTGGCTTCACTCGGCTTATCAACCCAGCTGGATCAGTCACCTTGTCATCCTCCGATTCCTCAGTCTGCTCCCCCCTCGGACTTCCTGCCCTGACAACAACTTCACCACTGTCTGACAACCGTGTCTCCTCATCGTCCGACACCTCTTTACAAACTTTGTCCACTAAGTCAACATTGTCATCATCATCATCACCCACATACTGCGACTGTTGGAAAACTTGGGCATCGGGATTAAGGTCAGCAGCAAACTGAGAAGTGGTTTGTGACTCTGGGAAGGGTCCAGAAAACAGTTCCTGAGAGTATGCCGGATCGCATTCCAAATTTTCCTGGGAGGGGGCAGACTGGGGGGAAGGAGGTTGAGGTGGAGGAGCCAGAGGAGTGCTCCCTTGGGTAACGTGGGTGGACTGCGTGGAAGACTGACTGGTGGACAAATTACTTGAAGCATTGTCCTCAATCCATGACATCGGCTGTTCGCACTGTTGTGGTTTCAACAGTCCTCTACCACGTGTCCCTGTAAGTTGAGACATGAAGCTAGGGAGTTTAGCTCTGTGGCATTCCCCTGCTCCCTCATCAGCAGGTACTGTCTCACCCTGCCCAGGACCATGGCCTCTGCCCCCTGCAGTAATTGAATGCCCACGCCTATGCCCTCGTCCTCGACCCTTAGCCCTGGGGTTCAACATTTTCTGTATATAAGTGTATTATTTAAAAAAAATAAAATAAATGGGCCTGCTGTACTGAAACCCACAAACTTGTTCAATCTGAACAAGAAAATATATAGGTGGATAAGTTAGAGCAAAATTACGTATGTTATTACGTACCGTGCAGTATGGAGCAATTACACGGAAACTATTAGATTAAGCAGACGTGGTCTGCTTAATTGCAACCCAGACAAATGTCGCACAGAGATTGTTCTTATGTAGCTGTATAAGTGAGAGCAAAAGACCTTTTTCACTGACGTGACGTACAGAATGGGTCACCTGGACAGAAAATACGGATTGTGGTGACTGAACAGCTGAACTGTGACACACAGAATGGTTCCACACAGCTGTGTGAAATGGATTTGTATCACTGAGATAAAACAACAAAAAAACTATTTTTTTATATATTTTTAATATATATATATTTTTTTATATATATATATATATTTTTTTAACGTGACGTGCAGAAACTATCAGAGACCAAACTCAGCCCCTGCTGATGCTGGCTATTTTGACTGCAACCCAGACAAATGTCGCACAGAGATTTTTGTAATGTAGCTGTATAAGTGAGAGCAAAAGACCTTTTTCACTGACGTGGCATACAGAATGGGTCACCTGGACAGAAAATACGGATTGTGCTTTGTATATAGGTGGATAAGTTAGATCAAAATTACGTATGTTATTACGTACCATGCAGTATGGAGCAATTACACGGAAACTATTAGATTAGGCACACATGGATTTGTATCACTGAGATAAAACAACAAAAAAACTATTTTTTTATATATATTTTTTAATATATTTTTATATATATATTTTTTTTTGAACGTGACGTGCAGAAACAATCAGAGAGCAAACTCAGCCCCTGCTGATGGTGGCTATTTTGACTGCAACCCAGACAAATATCGCACAGAGATTTTTCTAATGTAGCTGTATCAGTGAAAGAAAAAGACCGTATTTGATTACGTGACATACAGTATGGGTCACCTGGACAGAAAATACGGATTGTGGTTTGTGGTGAGTGGAGAGCTGAACTGTGACACACAGAATGGTTCCACACTGCTGTATGAAATGGATTTGTATCACTGAGATATAACAATAAAAAAAAGGGTTATATATAGCGATAGCTGCACTACTAGTGCCAGCCAGCCAGCCCAGCCAGGAGACCAAAAAAAAATGTCTTGTAGCCCTTAGAAGGGCTGTTGGGTTCTTTTGAGATCACTCCTGCCTAACAAAGATCTAAATGCAGGCCCTAACACTCTCCCTGAAATGCAGCAGCTCTATCCCTAACGACATTCAGACAGCATCTGAGCGGAGCACCGCGGCAGTCACTAGTATATTCCAGGGTCACCTGATCAGGCCAGCCAACCCCTGCTATCGACATGTAAGGGCCCCATGTGATGCTGTGTGTACCGCAGAGTCTCCTGGCTTGTGATTGGCTGAGTTTATAGACGCCAAAAATGCACAATGCGAAAGTTGCCATTTCCTCGAGCATGGCGAGATACTCGTCCGAGCAGTGAGTACTTACGAGTACTATAATGCTTGAACGAGCACCAAGCTCGGACGAGCATGCTCGCTCATCTCTAATTACAATACATCTGTATTGTAAGGAATTGTCTGTTAGTATATTACACTGAGTTATACACTAAGTATCCTAGGAGACCCAGCCTGGGGCTGGATCTCCTCAGCTTCTGTAGAAGGCAGGTCCCGATGTCTCTGCAAGGCATCGGTTTGCCTTCTCACCCATCTAGTCCCCATCACCGCAGCACGGGGACCCGATGGAAATCATCACCCGCCGCAAACACATTATATGCCCCCATCAGCGTTGACCACGACATAGGAAGAATTACTCTGCTTGCATCGGATTTTACAGTGATGCCAGTGGATACAGCAGGGGCCTGGCTATAAGTGACTTCTGAGCCCCCGCAATGATCGGGCAGGCACCAGAACGGTGCCTGTCCAATCAGCATGACGTAGTAGTACGTCAACTTGCGGGAAGTCCTCTCCTGCTAAGACATACTATTACACCATTGGTCTGGAAGGGGTTAAAGGCATAATTTTTGTACTCTTGCACAGAATGTGCCTGGCCCGACTGAGTGTGTGTGGGGGTACATGAAGGGGGGAGGGTGCATTTGCTCCAAAGAGTTTTTAATATAAGTGTTAATTTTGTGATTTTTGAAAAATATTATTATAAAAAAGGATAATGTAAATAGTTAGTGAACCCTTTGAAATTACCTTTTGAAATGATCTTAACAGGACACTCACTCCTAGGAATAGTAGTAGAAACAGATATGATTTTTATTTTTCTATTTTTACATAATTTTCTTAAAGTGGTTGTCTCACTTTGGCAAATGGCATTTATCATAATGCCTCCTTTGCTGACATGATTCATTTTTCCATCACATTATACACTGCTCATTTCCAGGGGTTATGACCACCCTGCAATCTAGTAGTGGTGGCTTTGCTTATGCACTATAGGAAAAAGCACTGGCCTATGCTCATGACTGTGGTGCCAGCCACCAGAGAGGCTGACACCTATTCCTATAGTGTGCAATCATGGCAATCATTTATGGTTGGATTTATCCCATAAATCACATCTTCTGAAGTCTTCTGATACTGTTTGCTATTTACTGGGCAATAAACCAATGAAACCCCAGTTCCAATCTCATCTCCATAATTAAAACTTCTTCTGCCAATCAGCCCTTGCAGAAGTTATTAACACAGATATTCACTTACTTTTTCTTCTCCTTTCTATGCACATTTACATACTTTTAGTGATGATCGAGCACCCCAATGTTCGGGTGCTCGGGTGCTTTGGCCAAACACTAGGTTCTGCTCGAGTGCTTGGCCGAGCACCCAAGTATAATGAAAATCAATGGGAGAAGACCAGGCACCCCCTGCTCTGCAGAGGGGAGGGTGTCTGGTTGATAGGGAAACGTGAGAAAATGGTGGAAACACCACAAAATGGTTAGGGAACAGCATGGGGAGGGTGTCTGGTTCATAGGAATAGGTCAGAATCGCAACTTCTCCTCTTTCACTCCTTTCACTCGTAAAAGTACGCTAATTAACTGAATTTGTACGCATTAGCGCACAATGCGTAGCATTAGCATACAAATTTGTACGCATTAGCAGTACAGTGATAGCTTTACTACAATATAGACTTTACAGAGAACGGCTGCTGTATTCAGGGATAGCTGCTGGAGTAGGGACAGAGAGAGGCATTAGTGGTGTATTAGGTGCTCTGCTACATACCAAACTATATTTGGCACTACTGCTGTGTACCTTGAACTATAAAATATATAGGCCTTATAATTGGCAACTGTACAGTGCGTTCTCTTGCAAACTAATTTAAATACCTGGTGTAAATACCCACCGTCTGAACAGTTAGTACACGGCTGTGTACCTTGAACTATAAAATATATAGGCCTTATAATTGGCAACTGTACTGTTGCGTTCTCTTGCAAAATTATTTAAATACCTGGTGTTTAATACCCACCGTCTGAAAAGTTAGTACACGGCTGTGTTACCTTGAAACTATAAAATATAATAGGCCTTATAATTGGCAACTGTACTGTGCGTTCTCTTTGCAAAATTATTTAAATACCTGGTGTTTATACCCACCGTCTGAAAAGTTAGTACCCGGCTGTGTACCTTGAACTATAAAATATATAGGCCTTCATAATTGGCAAACTGTACTGTGCGTTCTCTTGCAAAATTATTTAAATACCTGGTTTTATACCCACCGTCTGAAAAGTTAGTACACGGCTGTGTAACCTTGAATATAAAATATATAGCCTTATAAAGGCCAATGCTGTGCGTCCGGCCACAATTTAGCCTGGGTTACACCCACCGTTCTGAAAAGTTAGACACGCGCGGTACCTTGAACTATAAAATATATATAGGCCTTATAAGGCCGACTGTGCGTTCTCGCAATTATTAAATACGGTGATACCCACCGTCTGAAGTTAGTACACGGCGTGTACCGAACTATAAAATTATCGGCCTATAACGGGCAACTGTACGCGTTCTCTTGCAAAAAAAATACTGGTGTTTATACCACAGCCTGAAAAGGGAACGTGAGATGGTCAAACACCACAAATGGTTAGGGAACAGCAAGGGTTCTGTTCATCAGATAGGTCAGAAATCGCAACTTCTCCTCTTTCACTCCTTTCACTCGAAAAGGATCTAATTAACTGAATTTGTACGCATTAGCGCACAATGCGTAGCATTAGCATACAAATTTGTACGCATTAGCGTACAATGCGTAGCATTAGCATACAAATCAACATGGCTACGGCATTACAGTGAATGCTAGTACTCTCCCGCACGTTTATTAACAAATTAACAAATGTGTGGGGAGGAGACTCGAGCACACCGATGCTCGAGCGAATATAGTGCTCGGGCGAGCATGCTCGCTCAACACTAATTATTTTCTAACAAGCATATTTGTAAATCTACATAGTACAGATCCCTAATACATTACACACCAAATCAAAGTGCATTAGTCCTGCATTATTACATATCTGTAATACTGATGTGCTATCATATAGAGAAGAATTTGAATTACATATGGCATCCGCATTGAAAAACTAATGCACTATAGAAGACACACATCTAACAGCTGGGATGCATCTCTATTTTGAATGCTTTCCATACACTTCATTGTGTGTTGAACATCCATAAACTAGGTGGACAGAACATTGCTAATTTTATGAGTTGTGCCAAATAGCTCAGTGACTGTTAACATGCACGATTATAATGTAGGATGCCATCTTTGCCACAAATCAGTTCATGAAAATGTTTAATCTGCTAGGTATGCCCCTGCAAATTCACTGAATGGGGCATGAGAGTGCTGAAGCATGGCTTCAAATTATCCATCCTCTGTTGCATCCGTTACTTCCAAGGTTGCCTCTGAAAGTTACATCAGCACAAGAACTGTGCATTTGGAGCCTCATGACATGGGTTTCTTTGTAGCAACTGCTTGGGAAAGTCCTTTCCCATTAGCATTACTGTGCCCCTTTGCACAACACAAGGACTATAAAAATATAAAGGTATACTGTAGTTTTGTCAATTTGGATACATGGGCACACATTTCCTCAACACTCAAAATCTTGTGGAAAGCCGACCAAGAAAAGTAGAGGTATTTGTTGCCACCCAGTGGGTCCAACTTCATATTAATGCCCTTGCTTTTCGAATATGATGTCCAACAAGTTCATACCGATGTGATGGTCAGGTGTACACATATGTTGTCCATGTAGTGTAGATAGTTCTGTTTGTTGCAGAAGCAATCCCATTTAGATATATGGAACACATTTTAACTGAAGTAATTGCTACAATAAATGTACCAAATCTAAACCTAACTTGCGTAGGATAAGCCTGACCCTAATGATTCCTTGCAAACCGAACATTTAAAACTAAATTGCAAATTCAAAAATTGTAATAATGGGCCAGCTTTGACCTATAAGAATAAAAGCAATGTGATTCTATGATAAATTATAAAAATAATTGCATTATGTCCCTGTTGAAAAGAGTGTTGATTATCAGAATCAATCGTATCCTGTTATATTTCTAGTGCACTTTAGACAATAAAAGCTGATTTCTTACCGTTAGATAGCTCCAACCTAACTGCTTTATACAGTACCAGATAAAATTATTCAAACTACACAATAGGTAAAATAAAGTGTACTTTAAATCTATAATAAATCTATTGTAGTGATTTTTGTGAATTCAAATTTATTTTATGTAATTAAACTAAGGCGATGTATTTGCTGGTCCAACAGAGTGAGTGATTCATCTCCTTTCTGAAACCATATATACTAGGCTGCAGTTTTGAGAGAAAGCTAATTTGTATCTAGTTTATGATGCCCTTCTGGTTTCTATGGAAGCCATGATGCCAACATATTCCCACAGTGAGGGCCAATCATATTAAAATTAATAGCAGAGGGTATTATTTTTTACTTTAGTTATATTAGTATTGTATTATCAGTATTATCATCTGAGGGCATCTCCAGCTAAAAATTGTAGTTATTTATCTACTGGATTTATAACTTATAAATAACTACTATGATTAATGAAGAACATATCTCCTTAGGGCCTCCTTAGGACACAAATACAGTTGAACATTGTGGCCAGAACTGATTCTAGCTTTCTGTTGCCTGAGGTGACAATTTAAATTCTCTGTTCAAGCTCCCACACTCCCAGCCCTACCACTGCCCCCTACAGTGCCACCAGTAGTGATAATATTCCCCAAGAGTGCCCCATTAGTAACAATGCCCTCACTTATGTGCCCAATAACAATGCACCCCACATTACCCCCAGTAGTAGAAATGCAGTTATGATGACCCTCTCTAGTACCCCGAGTGTTAATAATGCCCCCCCTGTAGTGCCCTCCTATGATGACTTAATAAAGTTATCACTGTGTTATTTGTGGTGTAACATAGGACTGCAGGTGACGTCTACTACATGATCTATACTCAGAGGATTGTCACTGTGTTATCTGTGGAGTTACATAGGATTGAAGATGACATCCACTACATTATGTGTGCTCAGATAGTTATCACTTTGCTATCTACAGTGCACAAAGAACTGTAGGCAACATCTACCTCATTATCTGCACTCAGAGTTAGCACTGTGTTATCTGTGGTGTTACATAGGACAGCAGTTGACATCTACTATATTATGTGTGCTCAGGAAGTTATCACTGTTATCTGTGGACCATGGAATTACATACAACTGCAGGCGGAATGTACCACATTATCTGTACAGAGAATGATCACTGTATTATCTGTGGTGTTACATTGGACTGTATAATCTACTACATTATCTCATTATCTACACTCTGTCCATGAAGCTACATGAAAAATATCATGCAGTATATCATGTAGTAGATGATACATGCACACTAGAGATGAGCGAGTAGTGTTCGATCGAGCTGGTATTCGATCGAATACTACGCTATTTGGCGTACTCGATTTCGTTCGAGTATAACGGCGATGGCGCACTTAGAATTCGTTTCCCCTCCCACCTTCCCTGGCGCTCTTTTTCCACCAATCACCATGCGGGGGGGTATGACAGGCACGCTGAGCACGCTGGCAGCGCGAAAACGGCGTCTACATGCATTGGCTGGAAAAACCATGTGACCTCGAATATTAAAAACTCAGCTCTTCCTGCTCGTACGCATATGCTGCGTGAACTTAGTCAGGGACAGAGGCTGGAGAAGGGAGAGACAGGTTTTAGCTGTTGGACAGGCAGGAGCGTGATTAAAAGCCCTTATCAGGGCTACTATAGTGCAGTACAGTGATAGCTTTACTACAATATAGACTTTACAGAGAACGGCTGCTGTATTCAGGGATAGCTGCTGGAGTAGGGACAGAGAGAGGCATTAGTGGTGTATTAGGTGCTCTGCTACATACCAAACTATATTTGGCACTACTGCTGTGTACCTTGAACTATAAAATATATAGGCCTTATAATTGGCAACTGTACAGTGCGTTCTCTTGCAAACTAATTTAAATACCTGGTGTAAATACCCACCGTCTGAACAGTTAGTACACGGCTGTGTACCTTGAACTATAAAATATATAGGCCTTATAATTGGCAACTGTACAGTGCGTTCTCTTGCAAACTAATTTAAATACCTGGTGTAAATACCCACCGTCTGAACAGTTAGTACACGGCTGTGTACCTTGAACTATAAAATATATAGGCCTTATAATTGGCAACTGTACTGTGCGTTCTCTTGCAAAATTATTTAAATACCTGGTGTTAATACCCACCGTCTGAAAAGTTAGTACACGGCTGTGTACCTTGAACTATAAAATATATAGGCCTTATAATTGGCAACTGTACTGTGCGTTCTCTTGCAAAATTATTTAAATACCTGGTGTTAATACCCACCGTCTGAAAAGTTAGTACACGGCTGTGTACCTTGAACTATAAAAATATATAGGCCTTATAATTGGCAACTGTACTGTGCGTTCTCTTGCAAAATTATTTAAATACCTGGTGTTAATACCCACCGTCTGAAAAGTTAGTACACGGCTGTGTACCTTGAACTATAAAATATATAGGCCTTATACTAGGCAACTGTACTGTGCGTTCTCTTGCAAAATTATTTAAATACCTGGTGTTTATACCCACCGTCTGAAAAGTTAGTACACGGCTGTGTACCTTGAACTATAAAATATATAGGCCTTATAATTGGCAACTGTACTGTGCGTTCTCTTGCAAAATTATTTAAATACCTGGTGTTTATACCCACCGTCTGAAAAGTTAGTACACGGCTGTGTACCTTGAACTATAAAATATATAGGCCTTATAATTGGCAACTGTACTGTGCGTTCTCTTGCAAAATTATTTAAATACCTGGTGTTTATACCCACCGTCTGAAAAGTTAGTACACGGCTGTGTACCTTGAACTATAAAATATATAGGCCTTATACTAGGCAACTGTACTGTGCGTTCTCTTGCAAAATTATTTAAATACCTGGTGTTTATACCCACCGTCTGAAAAGTTAGTACACGGCTGTGTACCTTGAACTATAAAATATATAGGCCTTATAATTGGCAACTGTACTGTGCGTTCTCTTGCAAAATTATTTAAATACCTGGTGTTTATACCCACCGTCTGAAAAGTTAGTACACGGCTGTGTACCTTGAACTATAAAATATATAGGCCTTATAATAGGCAACTGTACTGTGCGTTCTCTTGCAAAATTATTTAAATACCTGGTGTTTATACCCACCGTCTGAAAAGTTAGTACACGGCTGTGTACCTTGAACTATAAAATATATAGGCCTTATAATTGGCAACTGTACTGTGCGTTCTCTTGCAAAATTATTTAAATACCTGGTGTTTATACCCACCGTCTGAAAAGTTAGTACACGGCTGTGTACCTTGAACTATAAAATATATAGGCCTTATAATTGGCAACTGTACTGTGCGTTCTCTTGCAAAATTATTTAAATACCTGGTGTTTATACCCACCGTCTGAAAAGTTAGTACACGGCTGTGTACCTTGAACTATAAAATATATAGGCCTTATAATTGGCAACTGTACTGTGCGTTCTCTTGCAAAATTATTTAAATACCTGGTGTTAATACCCACCGTCTGAAAAGTTAGTACACGGCTGTGTACCTTGAACTATAAAATATATAGGCCTTATAATTGGCAACTGTACTGTGCGTTCTCTTGCAAAATTATTTAAATACCTGGTGTTAATACCCACCGTCTGAAAAGTTAGTACACGGCTGTGTACCTTGAACTATAAAATATATAGGCCTTATAATAGGCAACTGTACTGTGCGTTCTCTTGCAAAATTATTTAAATACCTGGTGTTTATACCCACCGTCTGAAAAGTTAGTACACGGCTGTGTACCTTGAACTATAAAATATATAGGCCTTATAATTGGCAACTGTACTGTGCGTTCTCTTGCAAAATTATTTAAATACCTGGTGTTTATACCCACCGTCTGAAAAGTTAGTACACGGCTGTGTACCTTGAACTATAAAATATATAGGCCTTATAATTGGCAACTGTACTGTGCGTTCTCTTGCAAAATTATTTAAATACCTGGTGTTAATACCCACCGTCTGAAAAGTTAGTACACGGCTGTGTACCTTGAACTATAAAATATATAGGCCTTATACTAGGCAACTGTACTGTGCGTTCTCTTGCAAAATTATTTAAATACCTGGTGTTTATACCCACCGTCTGAAAAGTTAGTACACGGCTGTGTACCTTGAACTATAAAATATATAGGCCTTATAATTGGCAACTGTACTGTGCGTTCTCTTGCAAAATTATTTAAATACCTGGTGTTAATACCCACCGTCTGAAAAGTTAGTACACGGCTGTGTACCTTGAACTATAAAATATATAGGCCTTATAATTGGCAACTGTACTGTGCGTTCTCTTGCAAAATTATTTAAATACCTGGTGTTATACCCACCGTCTGAAAAGTTAGTACACGGCTGTGTACCTTGAACTATAAAATATATAGGCCTTATAATTGGCAACTGTACTGTGCGTTCTCTTGCAAAATTATTTAAATACCTGGTGTTTAATACCCACCGTCTGAAAAGTTAGTACACGGCTGTGTACCTTGAACTATAAAATATATAGGCCTTATAATTGGCAACTGTACTGTGCGTTCTCTTGCAAAATTATTTAAATACCTGGTGTTAATACCCACCGTCTGAAAAGTTAGTACACGGCTGTGTACCTTGAACTATAAAATATATAGGCCTTATAATTGGCAACTGTACTGTGCGTTCTCTTGCAAAATTATTTAAATACCTGGTGTTAATACCCACCGTCTGAAAAGTTAGTACACGGCTGTGTACCTTGAACTATAAAATATATAGGCCTTATAATTGGCAACTGTACTGTGCGTTCTCTTGCAAAATTATTTAAATACCTGGTGTTAATACCCACCGTCTGAAAAGTTAGTACACGGCTGTGTACCTTGAACTATAAAATATATAGGCCTTATAATTGGCAACTGTACTGTGCGTTCTCTTGCAAAATTATTTAAATACCTGGTGTTAATACCCACCGTCTGAAAAGTTAGTACACGGCTGTGTACCTTGAACTATAAAATATATAGGCCTTATAATTGGCAACTGTACTGTGCGTTCTCTTGCAAAATTATTTAAATACCTGGTGTTTATACCCACCGTCTGAAAAGTTAGTACACGGCTGTGTACCTTGAACTATAAAATATATAGGCCTTATAATTGGCAACTGTACTGTGCGTTCTCTTGCAAAATTATTTAAATACCTGGTGTTAATACCCACCGTCTGAAAAGTTAGTACACGGCTGTGTACCTTGAACTATAAAATATATAGGCCTTATAATTGGCAACTGTACTGTGCGTTCTCTTGCAAAATAATTTCACGGCTGTGAAGGCAAAATATTGTAACCAAAAAAAAATAAAATGCGGAGGGGGGCTAGCGGAATAGGACGTGGACGAGGACGGGGGCGCGGAAATGCTGTTGGGGGCCTTGTTGAAGCCAGTGGGGATACAATGCGTGCTGGTGAGGGTCAGCCAGGATCCCGCTCATCCAGAATCCCTGCCTTTATGGGACAGTTAAGCAGGGGGCGGGTTACACCGCTGTTGAGGCCTGAGCAGGTTGAACAGGTGGTGCAATGGATAGCCGATAGCGCTTCCACACAGTTGTCCACCAGCCAGTCATCCACACAGTCTCACTCTGACCCTCCTTCCTCCACACCTGGCCAACAGAGTCATCCCACCATTGACCCCTCCCAGGAGCTCTTTTCGGGTCCTTTTTCAGATGTGCCGGAAGAATCCCAGGAGCTAGCAGAGGAATTTGTTTGTAGTGATGCCCAAACACTTGAGTTTTCGCCATCTCCTGCTGATGTGGACCCTGAGCCAGCATCTGTTATCATGAGCGATGATGATGATGAGACGCAGTTGCCATCAAGGGAGGCTGTTGGAATGTCCAGTGGGCAGGAGGAGGAGCAGAGTGAGGAAGTTGAGGTGGTGGATGACGAAATGACCGACCCCACTTGGCCAGGGGTGATGTCCAGCGAGGAAAGTAGTGGAGAGGTGGTGGTCTGCGCAGCACCGAAAAAGGCAGCAAGAGGCAGAGGGATGTCCAGAGGCAGAGGGATGTCCACAGGCAGAGGGATGTCCACAGGCAGAGGGATGTCCAGAGGCAGAGGACAGTCCAGACAGAGAAGTGAGGCCACAGCCAGCAGGGCCGAAGCTGTTCCCGGCAGCGGGCAGTCGCGCGAAGCTCCCCCATCGAGGCCTCGTACTTCTGTGGTGTGGAGATTTTTTAATGTTTGTGCGGATGACAAACTGAGCGCGGTTTGCACACTCTGCCACTCAAAACTGAGTAGGGGCTCTGAGAAGAGCAATCTGACCACCTCAGGCATGCGGCGTCACTTGGAAGTCAAGCACTGGGCTGAGTGGGAGAGAGCAAACGCAATACAACCTGCGCCCGGTCTTGCTGCCACTGCCTCTTCCCCTGTGTTGTGTGCTGCCACTGCGGTCCAGACCTCCAGCCAGGACACCTCCACATCTGCCTCTGCCTCGGCTACTTTGGGGCCTTCTCCTTCAGCCTCCCCTTCCCCCGCCTCTTCGCCTGCACCTTCACACTCCTCGTCCCAACAACTGTCCATCTCGCAGGCGTTCGACCGCAGGCGGAAGTACGCCTCGAGTCACCCCCAAGCCCAAGCCTTAAACTGCCACATCTCCAAACTGCTGGCCCTGGAGATGTTGCCGTTTAGGCTTGTGGAGACGCAGGCCTTCCGCGACCTGATGGCGGCTGCCGCACCTCGCTATTCCGTCCCCAGCCGCCACTACTTTTCCCGGAGTGCCGTCCCCGCCCTGCACCAGCACGTGTCGCGTAACATCAGGCGGGCCCTGAGGTACGCAGTCAGCGCAAAGGTCCACTTGACCACCGACTCGTGGACAAGCGCTTGCGGCCAGGGACGATACATTTCTTTGACGGCACACTGGGTGAATGTAGTGGAAGCGGGGACGGGGTCGCAAACAGAGACGGCCTACCTACCACCCCCGCCCAAGATTGCCAGCATGGGTTCTGATAAACCCCCCTCCTCCTCCTCCTCCTCCTCTGCCTTAACATCGCCCTCAGCCGCTAGCTGGAAGCGTTGCAGCACTGGCGCGGGGAGACGTCAGCAGGCGGTGCTTAAGCTCATCAGCTTGGGCGACAGGAAGCACAGCGCCCCAGAGGTGAGGGACGCCATATTGCAGCAGACGGAGATGTGGCTGTCGCCGCTGCAGCTAGGACCAGGCATGGTCGTGTGCGATAACGGCCGTAACCTGGTGGCGGCTCTGGAGCTTGCCGAACTCAATCACGTACCATGCCTGGCCCACGTTTTTAATCTGGTAGTCCAAAAATTTCTAAAGACTTACCCCAACCTGGCAGAGCTACTGGTGAAAGTGCGGCGCTTGTGCGCTCACTTTCGGAAGTCAACTGTAGCTGCTGCTAGCTTAAAAAAACTCCAGCAACGCCTCCATTTGCCTGAACATCGGCTGTTGTGCGACCTGCCGACTCGCTGGAATTCCACCTATTCCATGTTGGCCAGGGTGTGTGAGCAGCAGAGAGCATTGATGGAGTACCAGATTATGAATCCACGCGTGCCTCCAACTCAGCTCCCTCAGTTTGCCAACCACGAGTGGCCATGGATGGCAGACATATGCGATGTACTGCGTATCTTTGAGGAGTCCACCAAGAAGGTCAGCAGCGAGGACGCTATAGTGAGCGTAACCATCCCGCTCCTATGCGTCCTTAAAGAATCACTCATCGCAATAAGGGAGAACGCATTGCACGCAGAGGAGACGGGGGTAGGAGGAGACGCAACGGAGCTACACAGTCAGACCACACTTTTGTCTGCTTCTCGGTGGCAGTTGCAGGAGGAGGAGGAGGATGAGGAGGAGGACGACGTGGAGGTGGCTGTGGAAGAGGAGGAGGATGCTGGCGGCGAGGGTAGCAGTCAGGCTGTGTGCGTCCCATTGGTTCAGCGCGGATGGGGCGGAGAGGAGGCGGAAGAGGAAGAGGAGGAAATGGCAAGTGATCCTTCTGGTGGGGGCAGTGAGGTCATGCCTATTCAGAGTCTGGCACACATGGCTGACTTCATGCTGGGCTGCTTTTCCCGGGACACACGTGTTGTCCGGATAGTGGAGAACAAACTGTACTGGGTCTTCGCAATCCTGGACCCCCGGTATAAAGATAACGTCTCTTCTTTTATTCCGGTAGAGGAGAGGACGAATCGATTGCTGGAATACCAGAGGGAACTCGTGCAGAACATGATGGAGATTTTCCCACCCACCATCGCTGGCGGCAGAGAGGAGAGGGTCTCCCAGAGTCCCACAACATCAATCAGGCCCACAGCCACCAGGGGAACACTCTCCAAGGTGTGGGACACGTTCATGGCACCCCCTCGTGCAACTTCCATCACTGCGGGGCCCGCTATCAGCAGGAGGGACAAGTATCGGCGGATGTTGCGGGAGTACCTGGCAGACCGTACCCCTGTCCTCCCCGATCCCTCGGCGTCCTACACTTACTGGGTCTCCAAGTTGGACACGTGGCTGGAACTGTCCCTGTACGCCTTGGAGGTGCTTGCCTGCCCTGCCGCCAGCGTGCTATCAGAAAGGGTGTTCAGCGCAGCCGGGGGCATTATAACCGATAAGCGCAGCCGCCTGTCAACCGACAGTGCCGACAGGCTGACGCTAATCAAAATGAACAGCAAGTGGATTGACCCGGACTTTGCTTCTCCAACAGTGGAAAGCAGCCAAAAGTGAAGTGCCATCTGTATGAAGTGCCATTTCCTCCTCCACCTCCTCCTCCTCCTCCTTAACCGCCGTAGAATTGCTCCGTAAATAAGAAAAATTTATATATTTATGGCTCACCTCTTGGGCCTCCACAAAATGTTTAAGAGGTCTCACCTCTTGGGCCTCCACAAAATGTTTAAGAGGTCTCACCTCTTTGGCCTCCACAAAATGTTTAAGAGGTCTCACCTCTTGGGCCTCCACAAAATGTTTAAGAGGTCTCACCTCTTGGGCCTCCACAAAAATGTTTAAGAGGTCTCACCTCTTGGGCCTCCACAAAATGTTTAAGAGGTCTCACCTCTTGGGCCTCCACAAAATTTTTAAGAGGTCTCACCTCTTGGGCCTCCACATAATTTTTAAGAGGTCTCACCTCTTGGGCCTCCACATAATTTTTAAGAGTCTCACCTCTTGGGCCTCCACATAATTTTTAAGAGGTCTCACCTCTTGGGCCTCCACAAAATTTTTAACAGGTCTCACCTCTTGGGCCTCCACAAAATGTTTTAAGAGGTCTCACCTCTTGGGCCACACAAAATTTTATCAAGGTCTCACCTCTTGGGCCTCCACAAATTTTATCAAGGTCTCACCTCTTGGGCCTCCACAAAATTTTATCAAGGTCTCACCTCTTGGGCCTCCACAAAATTTTTATCAAGGTCTCACTCTTGGGCCTCCACAAAATTTTATCAAGGTCTCACCTCTTGGGCCTCCACAAAATTTTTAACAGGTCTCACCTCTTGGGCCTCCACAAAATTTTATCAAGGTCTCACCTCTTGGGCCTCCACAAAATTTTTAACAGGTCTCACCTCTTGGGCCTCCACATAATTTTTAACAGGTCTCACCTCTTGGGCCTCCACACAATTTTTAAGAGGTCTCACCTCTTGGGCCTCCACAAAATTTTTAACAGGTCTCACCTCTTGGGCCTCCACAAAATTTTCCATGAGCCTCTGGCCAGCCCACGGCCTCTTCCTGCCTTTTGCGGTCCTACGCATCCCTCAACATCCCCACTGCTTTACCTGCTAGACATGACACTGGGCCAGGTCGGGTCACTGACATCTCTAGCGCCAACAATTTGGGCATTTTAAGGCTTCTGCATGTGTTTGAGTTGTTTTTACATTTTAAAGAAGACATGTCTGACCACATCTCACACACACACACAATGACAATTAGGGGTGGGGTCTATTTGCTTTCCCCCTTGCCTATGCCATCTGTGGTTGTCATAGGCAACGTGATTTTAAGGGGTGCAGAATTTCATCTTCTTTTTTGTCTAGTTTGGCTTGGGGTCCATGGCAATGTAGAGGAAAGAAGGTTTCCTTGTATGGTCTCACTTTACAGAGAGGTTACATTGTCTTTGGAGTGTATTGTTGAGAGGCTGTGATAGTGGCGTAATAGTGCGACTTGGGCGCGTTATATGCACCCAGACATGCTTCCCCTGCTGTCCCAGTTGCATTCCAGCAGTGTTGGCATCCTTTTCTGAGGTTTCAGGGTGGACTTGGTGACCTCCAAGTGGTCGAATTGAGATTTCCAAGTGGCGAGCATTTTTTTCCCATAGACTTTAATGGGATTCGATATTCGGTCGAATAGTCGAATTTCGCGGTCTATTCGAATCGAATTTCGAACTTTCGAATATTTCACTACTCGCTCATCTCTAATGCACACCTATGTAACACAAAAGATAACATAGAGATCTCAGGGGCAAGGTGATCTATCAGGTATTGTACCACTGCCTGAGGGTCAAAGGGGAGGCCACAGCAGCCTCTTATTCAGTGTGTCTATTGAATAATCAGTCTTTATACTCTGGGAGCCATAATAAATTGTTTTATTTTGTGAGGCATCCGGGCATTAGACTAGTATCTTTGGTATCTTTGGTCCACTGTCCAGCGTCCACAGAGACAGACTTGACATTTGCAAATACAGAACGAGGCAGAACATAGCTAAGATACAACTGTCGCTCTGCTCCCCACTCTTATCACAGGTCTCTGCAGGGCTGTGCAATGTCTCTCTGTCACATTATGGGGTCATGTGAAGTGTGTGACACTAGCACAGCCCTGATATTGATGGGACCACCACCGGGAATAGCAAGTTGATATTCCCATTGATGGATCCTTGCCAGTCCACAAATGACATAACAGTATATATTCAGAGGGGCCAAAAATTACATATATGTTCAGTGGGGGCAAAAATAAGACCTACCCCAATAATAAGCGCTAACCCTTATTCCGGAGGAAAAAAAAAAGACCCTGTCTTATTTTCGGGGAAACACGGTAAAATAGCCCTTCATGCTTCTTATTTTACAGCATACAAAATTGCATTGTGACATATCCACAGTCAGAACCAATGTTTGTCTTATAAGATCCAGCAATTGTATTAAAATTTAATTTCTCATTGAGTGTTATTTTTAAGTTTTGTGACAGAAGTGACAGGTATATTAGGACCAATTTGAAATTCATTATGATTACTTTTAAACTCATTAAGTTATAATGGATCCAGTAGGTTTATGCTATTCAGCGGTTCAGTTAACAGGTATGTTTTTACTGTGGCATTACTGAATTTGTTATCAAGAATTTTGATGATTTTTAAATTAAAATATTTTAATATTACAACATTACAAATATTAGAACACAATCTGGGTGAAAAATCCAACAAGTGAACTATTTCCTTTAGTATGAAAAAATGATGGACCACAATAAAACCAAGAACGATTATACTTGAGTTATACTAGAAATGAGCAAACCTTTTGAGATTTGATTACTTCCAGGTTCGCCAGTTTTTTCAAAAAGTTTATTTTGGACCCAAATTGATTCTACCCGAACCAAAGCTGTTCCAAATGCCCTGAAAACGGGTACATGCATATAACATTGTCTAGTCTCCTAAAATTTTATAGGAAATAATGTTATCTTTTTTTATTATTTTTTAATACATATTTGCATTTTATCTCCTTCCCCCCTCCAAGCTCTTGAATAGCAAATAAAGTCACTTACATAGTCAGTGAAGCTGACTTACATAGCTATGGTTAAACGGATCTTTGATGGCATTAACAAACAGCGTGTTTAAAAACACCGACCATCGCATGTATTATGCTTTTTCATATTAAAAGTGCCCCGTCTGACCCAGGAAGAAGTACAGCGATGTCTTAAAAAGATTAAAATAGATAAATCGCCAGGACCGGATGGCATACACCCCCGGATCCTAAGAGAATTAAGTAATGTCATCGCCAGACCCTTATTTCTGATATTTAAGGACTCTATACTGACAGGGAGTGTTCAATAGGATTGGCGCATAGCAAATGTGGTGCCAATATTCAAAAAGGGTCCAAAAACAGACACCGGGAACTATAGGCCGGTAAGTTTAACATCTGTAGTGGGGAAACTGTTTGAGGGTTTTCTAAGAGATGCTATCTTTGAGTACTTCAATGAAAATAAGCAAATAACTCCATATCAGCATGGCTTCATGAGGGATCGGTCATGTCAAACCAATTTAATCAGTTTCTATGAGGATGGGTAAGTAACTGGCTCAGTGATAGAAAACAGAGGGTGGTTATTAACAGTACATACTTAGATTGGGTCACTGTCACTAGTGGGGTACCACAGGGGTCAGCATTGGGCCCTATTCTCTTCAATATATTTATTAATGATCTTGTAGAAGGCTTGCACAGTAAAATATCAATTTTTAGAGATGACACTAAACTGTGTAAAGTAATTAACACAGAAGACAGTACACTGCTACAGATGGATCTGGATAGACTGGAGGCTTGGGCAGAGAAGTGGCAGATGCGGTTTAACACTGACAAATGTAAGGTTATGCATATGGGAAGAATTAATGCAAGTCACCAGTACATACTCAATGGTAACATTGGGTAACTCTGACATGAAAAAGGACCTAGGAATTTTAGTGAACAGCTAACTAAGCTGTAGAAACATGGGTTAGACAGCTGCTGCCTAGGCCAATAAGATAATGGGTTGCATCAAAAGGAGCATAGATGCCCGTGATGAGAACATAGTCCTGCCACTTTACAAATCACTAGTCAGACCACACATGGAGTACTGTGTACAGTTCTGGGCTCCTGTGACCAAGGCAGACATAGCTGAGCTGGAGAGGGTTCAGAGGAGGGCAACTAAAGTAATAACTGGAATGGGTGGACTACAGTACCCAGAAAGATTATCCAAATTAGGGTTATTCACTTTAGAAAAAAGACGACTGAGGGGAGATCTAATAACTATGTATAAATATATCAGGGGTCAGTACAGAAATATGTCCCATGATTTATTTATCCCCAGGACTGTTACTGTGACGAGGGGACATCCTCTGCGCCTGGAGGAAAGAAGGTTTGTACACAAACATATGAGAGGATTATTTACGGTAAGAGCAGTGAGACTATGGAACTCTCTGCCTGAGGTGGTGGTGATGGTAAGTTCACTAAAAAAGTTCAAGAAGGGCCTGGATGTATTTCTGGAGCGTAACAATAGTACAGGTTATAGCTACTAGAGATGGGTCGTTGATCCAGGGAGTTATTCTGATTGCCTGATTGGAGTCGGGAAGGAATTTTTTCCCCTAAAGTGGGGCAAATTGGCTTCTACCTCACAGGGGTTTTTTGCCTTCCTCTGGATAAACTTGTAGGAAAAAACACCCACAGTGTTATTGTAATGGCAGACCGTTCTGTCGCTGTAAGTAACGGAGAGCATCCCTGGCTATAAGAATGGTTGTAATTTGAAGACAGTTTCCTGGACATCGCCAGCAATTTCCTCAAGGCAGTGTACTCTTTTAAAAAACATTGCATGACTAGATTAATGAAGTATGCTATGCATGGACCATGTGTTACTTCCCCCAGGTTCAGGGCATCCAATATGTTGTGCCCGTTGTCACTGACCACACTGCCCAGTTGGAGTTGACGGGGAGACAGCAATCAGGATCTTTGCTGCTTCATGCACTTTAGCAAGTGATCAGCTGTGTGGCTACCCCAACCAGGCTGGTCAGCTCCAAGCTTGCATGGCAATTCTTAACTTGACACATGTGATAGGAGGGAGGAAGCTTGAGAGCGTTGCTCTGCCCTGCAGCGATTGGGGACAGGTGGATTTCCATGGAGGAGTTGGAGGTGTTACATAAGTGCCTGGTGTGGGAACAGGCTCACAAAAATGTGAAGGTGTCAAAAGGACCTGGCCTTGTAGGCTGTGAAATACATACTGTCCATGCCATTAACAGCTGCTTTAGTTGTCGACCATGGCAGGCAATACAACTTGCCGCAGAGTCAATTGCAAAAAGTTGCCCAGGTTCTCCGCCACGTGACAGTACAAGACAGGGATGGATAATAATACCAGCTATGTGTCCTCCAGTGAATCTGAGCACACTAAATCTGTCAGTGAATCTGAGGGAGCCATCAGCTCCTTGAAGGCAGCGGACTCTACTAATTGGTATGGCAGTGACTGTACCACCAGCAACTTGGCCAAGTGTGCACCATTGGTTTGCTTGGAGTGTTTTGTTGCTTCATGGCCACACCTTTTGTTATCAATGGATAATGATGGTGAAGAGGAGGAAGAGTCTGAGCAGTGAAGCAGTACCTGGTGATGACGATGGCAAATACATCGTGCATATAGACGTGTCCTAGCTGCTGCAAAGGTAGACTGGAAGGTGGAAATTCTTTCTGTGCTAGCTGGTGCCCACCTCTGTTTTCCCACTAAATCAAGTCATGCTGCTTCATTTGGGTCAGTAGGGCTGTGGTGCCTATGTTTGTGTTTGACTGCCCATGGCTTATTTTACTCTTGCAGATCTTGCACAGGGCAATGCTGTTGTCTTTCAGCAGCGTGGAGAAAAAACAAAATGGAGATATTTGCGTAGACCTAGTGGGTGCCAAGTTTGGCTTAGCTGTGGCTTGTTTTGGGATTGCTGAACTCACAGTATCAGTGACACCACCAGTTCCCTAAGCAAATCAAGCCCTGGCAGTTCTTTGGGATATTCTAGCAATACACTGTCTCTTTTCTTTATCGCTGCCACTGCCACCACTCTCCTCATCAGATGTTGTTTCTTCCTTAGCACCCATCTGGCTTCCAGGTCCCATACCACATACAATCATCATTGGAGCCCTTAGCCTTTCTGCCAATTTTATCAGACTATGATAAATCATGGTGGGCTCCTTGGCCCCCTCCTGATTTCCTACTCTTTATTTTCCCCTACAGCCACTGTGTCTACCACTACCCCCACCATCAATACCGTACCACTATTACTACCACCACTATAGCTATGCATGAGGCCCTCTGACTCCCCCTGAACCCTTTTCTCAGGGCAGTACAGATACTGAATGCTCTCACACAAGTCATCAATAGGGAGACTATTGATTATCTGCTGAAGTGTGTGGTGGATTTTTATTTCCTATTCTTAGGAAAAAAGATGCCCCACTAGGAGGAGGCAGTGAAGACAATGATGACACCACTGTCAGGCCTCTCTGGGGCTGCAAGGAGTAGGAGCAGGAGGAATGCTCTGACTCATGGCTCCAAGGTACAGTCAGATTCAGAAGTCACCTCCACATCATCCTGCTGTGACTGAGAGGAGGAGTGAGCCATGCAGTCTACAATCTTATGGGCTTTCGCATCAATGATAATGTTGCAGTGTCAGTGCCAGTAACATATTTTGGCCTAATGTCTTATGTGCATTCAAATGTGAAGATTCAGAAAAAAAGCTTTGTCTAGTTTACAACTCAAGTTATTAACCTACTATGAGATTATTATCCTTATACCACTTGACCTGTCTGGAGATGCCCTGTAACAGTTTTGGGCCTCATGTTTGATGTGTGTTCACAAAGAGTTCAATTTCATTGGTAGAAAAATTGTGTCATTGTTTTTTTTACAATTAAACACATTTAAATACAAGATGTGATGCACTGAAAAAAAGAAATAAATAAACAATTGCTCAGCAGAAGATGGCATTATTGCTGGCAAATGCTTTTGTTATAATGCAATGCGTTTAATATGGATGGATATGATGCACTGAAAAAAATGTGCTCTGTACCAGAATGCTATTAGGATGCTATACTGACAATAAGCTGGCAATAAGCCTATATAGAAACTTCAGGTTTAGGGGGAAAAAACACAGCTGTCTTTCTGTTCAAATGAGAAAAAAAATGTTCTTGCAGGTGGCTGCTTTTGTGGTTCTACAGCATCTGTAAGATAAGGCCTCATGCACATGGCAGTTGCCCAGCCATGTCCGTATTGTGGGCACTGGCTGTGTGCTCACCGCATCACAGATGTGAACCCATTCACTTGAATGGGTCCGCAATCCAGACGTTGCGATGCGGAACGGAGGCACAGAACCCCATGGAAGCACTACAAAGTGCTTCTGTGGGGTTTCTCTCCATGCCTCTACACCAAAAAAAAAAATAGAAAATGTTCTAATTTTTTTTTGTGCGGATGGATCACGAACCCATTCAAGTTGAATGTTTCAGGATCCACCGCAGCCGCACAGATAGTGCCTGTGCATTGGGGACCACAAATTGTGGTCCCCAATCCACGGAAACTCTGAGCAACGGCCGTGTGCATAAGGCCTAAAGTCTCATTCTCACGTCATTGTTTTGATCAGTGATTTCAATCAGTGATTGTGAGCCAAAGCCAGCATTGGAGCCTACACGGACATAAGGTATAAGGGAAAGATCTACACCTGTTCTGTGTTTAGAGCCACAGCTGGTTAAGGCAGTAACTGCAGCTAGAAGTCACTGCCTGTGCCCAGCCACATCCAACCTCAGTGACTGACTCCCTGAAAGCTATCCCTGCTCAAATTGCCAATTCTGCAATATTCTTCTTCTTTCCAGTCTTTCCCTTTACTGTTCCTGACACTAGAACAGAAACTTGATAGTGATTGTACAATGTCCCCAAGATTGTTTTCTGGCAGGGACTGCTACATCCATCCTCCTTCATTCACAGCCAGCACAGAATGATGTTCTGCTAGGACACCTAACTGCTTGCAGCAGCACTGATTTTTGTGAAATTCGTAAGAAACCCGGTTCACTCATACTTACATGGGTTGTCTCATTTCAGTAAGTGGCATCTATCATGTAGAGAAAGTTAACAGATGACAGACAGTGTTCTGCTGCATTGAGAAATTCAGGTCTGCTACATCAAAAATATACTATAACTAGAGAGTTATGGATTACAAAAGGTTTCAATTCCAGAGTCCTTGACGTGTTACATATTCCTGAATCTCAATAACAAATATGTAAATAGGTGTTTAAAGGGTTTGTCTCACTTCAGCAACTGTCATTTATCATGTAGAGAAAGTTAATACAAGGCACTGACTAATGTATTGTTATTATCCATATTGTATCCTTTGATGGTTGGATTAATTTTTCTATGACATTATACACTTATTGTTTCCATGGTTACGACCACCCTGCAAGCCATCAGTGGTGGTCGTGCTTGCAGGAGCTGAATTTGTCAATGCAGCAGAACACTGTCTGTCATTTAGCACAATATAATAACAATAATCATACCTTTGGTTTTCCATAAACCATATAATGCAATTAGTTATTGTGATGCTGAAAAGCAAAAGATTTTGAAGACTGAACTCTTTTACGTTACGTCTATCCCGATTGTTTTTGCAATGACTGACATTACACTTTAACACCTTGACGACCTAGGACGAGAATGCTCGTCCTAATATGGCGTTGCTCGTCCTAGGGTTAAGGTGCTGCTGCTGCCCGCTGCCGCAATCTGCAGCAGGGGCCCGGCTGATACTAACAACCGGGCCTCTGTTGTATCCGCCAGCACCGGTGGTTACACCGATGCCGGCGGATTAACCCCTTGTATGCCGCGGTCACACTGACCGCGGCATACAAGGCAATTGCGGCAGCATTTAAAGCCATTGGGTCCCAGTGAGGCGGTGGGGGGGGCCCGATGGCTGAGATGGAAGCCCCGATGCCTTGCCCAGAGGCATCGGGACTTCCATCTACGGAAGCCCAGGAGACCCACCCACAAAATAAAAAAAGTCCCTTCCCCATAAAGAAACACATAAAAATAGAAAAAATAAAAATAAAAAATATACATATTAGGTATCGCCACGTCCAAAAAAAACCTGCTTTATTAAAATATCACATGATCCAGCCCGCCCGGTCAACACCGTAAAAAATAAAAACTTTTTTGTCACATTTCATCACAAAAAATGTAATACCATGCGATCAAAAAAGTGTATGCCCCCAAAAATAGCACCAATCTAACCATCATCTCATCCCGCAAAAAATGAGCCCCTACCCGAGGCAATCACCCAAAAAATAAAAAAACTACAGCTCTCTGACTATTTGAGACCCTAAAACATGATTTTGTTTTGTTTAAAAAATAATATTATTGTGTAAAACTTAAAAAAATAAAAATAAGTATACATGTTAGGTATCGCCACGTCCGTAAAAACCTTCTCTACAAAAATATAGCATGATCTCTCCCCTCAGGTGAACGCTGTAAAAAATAAAAAATAAAAACTGTCTAAAAAAAGCCATTTTTGTCACATTTCGTCACAAAAAATGTAATACCAAGCGATCAAAAAAGCATATGCCCCCAAAAATAGTACCAATCTAGTCGTCATCTCATCCTGCAAAAAATGAGCCCCTACCTGAGACAATCGCCCAAAAAAATAAAAAAAACTACAGCTCTCCGACTATGGAGACACTAAAATGTGATTTTTTTTTTTGTGCTTCAAAAATATTGTGTAAAACTTAAATAAATAAAAAGTATGCATATTAGATATTGCCGCGTCCGTAACGACCTGCTCTATAAAAATATCACACGATCTAACCTGTCAGATGAATGTTGTAAATAACAAAAAATAAAAACAATGCCAAAACTGCTAGTTTTTGTTACCTTGCCTCACAAAAAGTGTAATATAGAGCTACCAAAAATCACATGTACCCTAAAATAGCACTAACAAAACTGCCAACTTATCCCGTAGTTTTCAAAATGGGGTCAGTTTTTTGGAGTTTTCTACTAGGGGTGCATCAAATGTGACATGGCAACTTAAACTTTTTCCAGTGAAATCTGCCCTGGCATTCCTTTCCTTCTGCGCCCTGCCGTGTGCCTGTACAGCAGTTTACGATGACAAATGGGGCATTTCTGTAAACTACAGAATCAGGGTAATAATTACTGAGTTTTGTTTGGCAGTTAACCCTTGCTTTATTCTCAGAATAAAATGATTCATATGGAAAATCTGTCAAAAAGGGAAATTCGGAAATTTTGGCTACATTTTCCTTCCTAATTCTTGTGGAACCCCTAAAGGGTTAATAACGTTTGTAAAAATCAGTTTTGAATACCTTGAGGGGTGTAGTTTCTAAAATAGGGTCATTTTTGGGTGGTTACTATGATGGAAGCCTCACAAAGTGACTTCAAACCTGAACTGGTCCTTAAAAAGTGGGATTTGGAAATTTTGTGAAAAATTTCAAGATTTGCAGATTTGCTTCTAAATTTCTAAGCCTTCTAACGTCCCAAAAAATAAAATGTAATTTTCAAAGTGATCCAAACCTGAAGTAGACACATGGGGAATGTAAAGTCATAACTATTTTTGGAGGCATTACTATGTATTTTAAAAGTAGAGAAATTGACATTTGGAAATTTGCAAATTTTTCTAAATTTTTTGTAAATTTGGTATTTTTTTATAAATAAGAATGAAATATTTTGACTCAAATTTACCACTGTCATGAAGTACAATATGTGACGAGAAAACAATCTCAGAATGGCCTGGATAAGTAAAAGCGTTCTAAAGTTATCACCACATAACTTGAGACATGTCAGATTTGCTAAAAATGGCCTGGTCCTTAAGGTGAAAAATGGCAGGGTCCTTAAGGTGTTAAAATGAGGTTTTATTACTGCTTGAAATTCGTACTCAGATGAATAGTGTTGAATGCATGCCGTACTATGCCAGCTACAATAATTGCTAAGTGCACAATGTACTATTAGAGAGCACTGATCATCACTGCTCTTGACGTATGGCTATTTATGATCTTTTTTTGCCTTTGGAAGGTTGTCATGTTTAAATATGCTAAATCATGTGGATTGTATTGATGCCTTGGTACATAAGTGTCAAGTGGGCTTATTATTCTGGAATCTTTGTTAGAAGTTGTGAGGCTGGTTATGGTTATTAATAGATTAGGATTTTAAAGGATTTTATATCCTGTCTTTTCTGGTTTAGAAGATGTTAAGGGCAAAAAAGTGAAAAGCCTCTGAACCATTGTTCAGATACAATAAAAAACATGAAAAGTCTTGAAACTTATACAACTATGAACATTGGTAAATTACCAAGGAAACTTAGAAATTTAGTAAATATTTGGACACACTATGACAGTTTAGGTGTGATGAGAAACCTCTGATTCTAGCCATTTAACTCATTAGACACCCCCTGTAACACTTTCAAGCAATAATGGTTTTGAATAGAGATGAATGATTTGATTCTAAATTAATCAAATTAATAATTGCCCGAAAATTCTACTTCCAGATGAGACTAAGGCCCCATTCACACGACCGTATGTTTATTTCCGTATCTTATCCGCAGTTTTGCAGAACCATACGGACCCATTCATTTTTCCATAGGAGGAAAAAAATGCGGAATGCACACCGTGTGCATTCCGCATCCGTATATTACGGAAGTTCTCCCGCAAAAAAAATGAAACATGTCCTATACTTGGCCGCAAAACACGTCCGTAGCCCCATTAAAGTCAATGGGTCGGCAAAATTATGGAACACTATGGAAGACTTTCCGTATGTCTTCCGTTCCATTTTTATACAGACATGGAATACATACGGTCGTGTGAATGGGGCCTTAGGTTTTGTTGATTTGATTTAGGGCAAAATGGCACACACAATAGGACAGGAAATATAAAAATGGAGGATCACAGGATACTAAGCAGGGCTCTCGCCTCGCCAATGTCCTTAATGCCCTGCAATCAGCCTCATAGACAATCAGGAGGGACCGTATAGACATGTCAAAAGCAATATAGAGACGCCATTCTGTCACATGATTGCGGCATCTGATATAAATAACAGAGTGTAAATTTTAAAAAAAGGAAAAATCATACTTACCGGATCCATTTGCTCGTGACGAGCCTTCTACTGCCATCTTGCTTGAAGATCTGGTGCAAAATCTCATGCGGCCCGAGATGACGTCTAGAGATGAGCAAAGTGAGCTTAGGATGCTACATCTGAAGCAGCTTCTCTAAATGATGTATTATAATACTGTACAGATAATCGTCTCCGTACAATATTAGAATGTATGAGCCAAAGTAAGTATTCACAAAGCTGCGCAAGACTTCTTTGAATAACTTCGGTAATTGATTATTACAGTGAAAAACCTTGGAACCGAAGGCGGCTTTGGTTCCAATTCTTTTTATGTAGCGTGTGCAATGTTGGGAAATGGTGATCGTGCCGCCCCTCGTCATTTAACCCCTCAGATGTTGCATTTATGATCCTGGCAGCTGAGGATAGATTAATCAGGGTAAAAAAAAAAATAATAATAAAATTACTCAGTTTATCCATTTGCTTGTGTAAAGGCTGTCTTGGCCATCTTGATTGAAGATACCAAATCCAAACGTCAAAATCACCGCGCCCAGCCAGCTGCCGCCTTGGTGACGTCATACATCACCCAGCAGAAGATTTTACATGGTATCTTCAATCAAGATGATCATGATGGTGAGGTGAGAATTTTTTATTTTTTTACCACCATTTCAGGGAAAATTGATACATTTTCACGAAGCACAAGGAAATTCCAGTTCACGACTAATCCAATTTTCCTGAAATTCGTATCAAAGTCAGTTCATTTGAATTTGATTCGCTCAACACTAGCTGTAAGCTATAATCATCAAAATTAAAACTCTGTGTGTAATTAATCTACATAATATATGAGTTTTACTTTTTTAATTGAATTACTGAAATAAATTTATAGGTATGGACAAACAAGGACAGTGAACCTTAACCTAGAACCCAGCCCCCTTTCCTACCTACTTGAAATATAATCCCTACTTGGCAGAACCACAACTGGACAACGGTCCCTACTCTGAATTAGTGCAGAGGCAGACAAACCACAAAGCATAGTCATACAGAAATAGATCATAACCAGACAGGCTACGCAGTACCAAATGAGGGGGGTCAGAAGACAAGCCAAGGTCAGAAGCACAGAGGAATCAGTACAGTACGTAAATGCAGGGAAAGGGAACAAGGAACCTAGCTAGTGAACCTAACAAGACTATTACTGGCAGTGATGTATGACCAGGAAAGGATTTAAATAGAGCTCCGAGTCCTTGGATGAGAACCTGATAGGTCCATGACTCGGTGCTCCATTAGTCAGAAACATAGGACACAATAATAGAGCAGCTGAGCTAATCAGCCCACTGCTAATCTCCCCCAACACACACCCGCTACAGGGAGAAACAGAGCATTGTATCCTGTTACTAAGGATGCGGTCACGTCACAAGGGATATGGCTTAGCAGCGCGTCTCTCCTATAAAAATTTTTGTTGCAGGGCCCATGCTATAATAATAATAATGATAAAAAACTGACCAAAAATTGGTCCCTAAAAATAATAATAAAACTCTGGAATATAACTGTTAAAATTGGTTTATTATCATGCTGATCCAGGGTATTTAATACAATTATAATCCACGTACGTATGACCACATTCACTTGTCAATGAATGTAGAGATGGAGTTATAAATTGTGCATTATAAATAGTCTATGCCGCCTTTCAGTGTACTCTGCAATAGTAGTTTGCATTTTTTTTGTGTCTTTATCCCGTGTATTTGTGTCTTAACACTTTCTGTGCTTTACTGTTTCCCGGAGTGCCTTATACTTTAATGACTCAGAGATGATCTCCGATTTATTAGTCATATTATGGTAATGATAATGTCTGAGTCACTCATAGAGGTAGTTCTCTTTCCAGTATCGATATTCGGCAATCGGCCATATAAATCACCAAGATGCATTTCGGTCTTGTGTTTACACCTTCGTTAGTGATTTTTTTCTCTATTTTTTATTTATCTAATTTATTTAATTTATTTTAGTCATTATTATCAGGTACTGTCTATGTGGATTCATCTTCAATAAACGTATATATAATATATATATATATATATAGAGAGAGAGAGAGAGAGAGGAAAAGAGGAATTGGGTGCAGATCCTCGGTAAACTTGGTACATGAATCCACTTTTAAATAGTCCACAGAAGATAAGGCAGCACTCCAAAATAAGGTGAATGGGTGAAGGCCCTTTTATTACCCTCGGCAATGTTTCAGCCCAAACTCAATGAGGCCTTTGTCAAGCAAATACCCAGTGTTCACAGGAGTGTTGTATAACCCCAACTAACATTTCATGGAGTAATTAGTGACCTAATTAACAATTAAAAAATAAGACTTCATCATGTGATACAATGTGATATACATAGTACAGAATATACATTTTTATATAGATGTGCCGAAACACAATTATAAAAAGGTGATATGTGCTCACATCAATACATATAAGATTGCATCACTATCTAAATATATATATATATATATATATATATATATATATATATATATGTAGACCCAAGTGTTAAGTGTTATTAAAACACTACATAGTTACATGTGTAATCAATTACACAACAGCTGATGGCTTACATAGTTCAATTAATTCAGAAAAAATCCAAAGTCCAGCTTACCATTGGTGGTTCAGTGGAACATGTGCATGTCGGCGTCCCTAGGGGCACACCGCGCCTTCGCCGAGGACGTCAGTGTATAATCCCAGTCCCGGAGCGCCAGCACGCCCGAAGAAAAAGCGCCACCACGAACGTGAAGCGCAATGACCTCAAGCGCATGACTATAATGTGTATCTATATATATATAATATATATATATATATATATATATATATATATATACAGTGGAGGAAATAAGTATTTGATCCCCCACTGACTTTTAAAGTTTTAATACTAAAAAATAAATGAAATGTCTCATAATTTTATGCCAGCTTTATTTTAACAGTGCCGCATAGAATATCAAAAGAAAAACGGAGAAAATTACATGAAATGAGAAATAAAAATAAATTTCATTTCTTTGAGGGAAATAAGTATTTGATCCCCTAGGAAAACATCATTTAATACTTGGTGGCAAAACCCTTGTTGGCAAGCAGTCAGACGTTTCTTATAGTTTTTTACAAGGTTTGCACACACTTCAGGAGTAATTTTGGCCCACTCCTGTCTGCAAATCATCTCCATATCCTTAATGTTTTTAGGCATGCATTTGGAAATGCGAAGCTTCAGCTCTCTCCATAGATTTTCGATGGATTGAGGTCAGAAGACTGGCTAGGCCATTCCATGACCTTGATATGCTTCTTATGGAGCCACTCCTTTGTTTCCTTGGCTGTATGTTTTGGGTTGTTGTCGTGCTGAAAGACCCATCCACGACCCATTTTCAGTGCCCTGGCAGAGGCAAGGAGGTTGTCACCCAGGATTTTGCAATACATGGCCCTGTTCATCTTTCCCGTCAATGCGGTGAAGTTTGGCCTGTGCCCTTAGAAGAAAAACACACCCCAAAACATAATACTTCCACCACCATGCTTGACGGTGGGGATGGTATTCTTAGGGTCATCTTCTGTATTTTTCTTCCTCCAAAACACGTCGAGTTGAGTTGAGGCCAAATAACTCAATTTGGTCTCATCTGACCACAGCACCTTCTCCCAGTTCTCTCGGAGTCCATTAATATGTTCATTGGCAAACTGAGGCGGGCTTTGGACGTGAGCCTTCTTGAGCAGAGGAACCGTGCGTGCACTGCAGGATTTTAAACCATTACATCTCAGTGTATTACCAATGTTTTTTGGAGACTGTGGTCCCAGCTGCTTGAGATCATTACTCAGCTCCTCCCGTGTAGTTCTTGGCTGATTTTTAGCCTTTCTTATGAATCAATGGAGACTCCACGAGGTGATATCTTGCATGGGAGCTCCAGGCCTGGGTCGATTGACAGTAATGTTGTACTTCTTCCACTTCCGAATAATTGCACCAACAGTTGTCACCTTCTCATCCAGCTTCTTACTTATGGCTTTGTAGCCCATTCCAGCCTTGTGTAGGGTCAACAATTTTGTCCCTGACATCTTTAGACAGCTCTTTAGTCTTGCCCATGGTGGAGATGTTGGAGAGTGTCACTGAGACTATTGGCAGGTGGCCTTTTATACAGGTGACAATTTGGGACAGGTGTCTCTCATCCAAGGTAACGACTTCACTGTGATTAGGGTGTGTCAGTGGTCTGTGGAGCCAACATTAGTCATGGTTTTACTAGGGGATCAAATACTTATTTCCCTCAAAGAAATGCAAATTATTTTTTACTTCTCATTTCATGTAATTTTCTCCGTTTTTCTTTTGATATTCTATGTGGCACTGTTAAAATAAAGCTGGCATAAAATTATGAGACATTTCATTTATTTTTTAGTATTAAAACTTTTAAAGTCAGTGGGGGATCAAATACTTATTTCCTCCACTGTATATACCGCCCTCCCCGTCATTGAACCCCTCGCTGTTCACGGCATAGGTCTTTCAGGGGTGAATTTAGGTAACAATAAAAAATATAAATACTCAACTTATCTTTTTGCTTGTGTAGAGGCCATCGTGGCCATCTTGATTGATGATGTCAACATACTGGCCGGGAATGGTTGACGTGATAAGTTACCCCGGGCAAGATTTTGCGCAGAATCTTCAATCAAGAAGGCGGTGGAGGCCTATTTGCGCCGGACCCCATTTTAGTCAACCAGGTCTACAAACGTTTTTGTAACATCTTGTGAGACAGTGACTGGAAAAGTAGTAGAAAATTGCTATATTTTGCCTAGATTTCTCTTATATACAATGTATTAGACTACAGGAAGTAGATATCTCAACTAGGAAAGCTGAGTGAGATATCCGAAATCCAGGAAAGATGGGTTTCCTTAGCAAAACATTGTTTGCTGAGGACATTGGGTAATGGAATGGATTTTATGGAATGATGAGCAGGTTGGTAGTAGGGCTCCTCATTCCCTTCCTGTCCAGAACAGGTTTCCTATATAGCTCTCAGCCAGGTGATGAAGCTCAGCTCATTTCTGGCTATAAAGGTCTGCACTATGAACATGTGTGGGTGGAGGACTGGTTGAAGAGACTGTCTTTCACCATTGCTGCTTAAAGGGGTATTCTCATCTGGACAATGGGGGCATATCGCTAGGATATGCCCCCATTGTCCTATAGGTGCGAGTCCGCCACTGGGACCCGCACCTATAACGAGAACGGGGCCCCCAGAGTGAAGAAGTGCGCACCGCGCAAGCGCGGCCGCTCTCCATTCACTTCTATGGGGCCGCCGGAAATAGCCGAGCGCTGCCTCGGGTATCTCCGTCGCTCCATAGAAATTAATGGGAGCGGTGGCCGTGCATGCGCAGTGCGCTCCCATTCATTTCTATGGAGCCGACGGAGATAGCCGAGCCAGCACTCGGCTATTTGCGGCGGCCCCATAGAAGTGAATGGAGAGCGGGCCGCACTTGCGCGGTGCGCACTTATTCACTTCGGGGGCCCCGTTCTCGATATAGGTGCGGGTCCCAGCGGCAGGACCCGCACCTATAGGACAATGGGGGCATATCCTAGCGATATGCTCCCATTGTACAAGATGAGAATACCCCTTTAAGTTTGCTAAACATCAAAAAAGGACACTAAGTTTACTTTGTGTTTTGTCGAGTGGCTGGTAGTACGCTGTCCGTATAGAAAGGGTGATCTTACGTTTAGTCATTGCTCAGCAAAGCAGGACTTTATTTTTGTGTTTTTGACTGAATGTAAAGGCCTTATATTTTTGCTTGTGCATGAAAATAAAGAAAACAGCAAATCCCTGTGTGAACTGTGCTGTGGTGTCACTGTCTCTTACTGCTGTGCCTACCACTATTGAAATGACCCCCACAATCTGGTAATGTTTCATTTAGAGAGCTCAGTCATGCTGTTCTCTGCTGGAACAGTCTGTTGGAACTCCTGCCGGCAGTGTGAAAGAAGCCTAAAAAATCTATTTAGCACTGTTATGTACCTGACCTAACATGGTATTGGGCTTTGTCCAATAGTGTTTTTTTTTCCCCAAAAAATGTTCTTGTCTTCAATCAAATTGTTGAAAATTGTCTTGGCCTTCCATTTTTTCTAAAGAAAATAAAGGACATTCTTAAATTGTACTCTTGCGTGGTGGATAATATAAGCTACACCTTGAAATTTTCACAGTGTAGCAAGGTGCTCACCGACATTGACATGTGGGGCAGCTGTTACGGCCATGGACAATACATGTCTTTCACAACCCACTGGGTCAATGTTTTATACTGTTGCAGCAACTCTGCACAACAGCAAGGCCACCAGCTGTTGACACCTCTATGTTTGTGCCAGAGTGGTTCCCACATCAGTCACCTACTCCACATCTTCCTCAATTGATATCATCCCATTCTTAACAGAAACAGGGCAGAATATTGCTTCCACTCCACCTCCCTCCTTTCATCTTCTTTTATATGTTTAACCTTAGCAATCCCCCCAGTTTGTGATAATTTTTCGATCGCATTGCATTTCCAATACTGCTGTGTGCATATAAACATCAGCATACATCTTCCCCCAAATACAGGAAGGTTTTTGGAACATTAAAAAAAAACATAAATCTGACAGTGCAGTGTGTTTATAAACAGGATGGTTGGTAACACAATCAACCATGCATTTATCAAAAGCTGTGTATGTTAATGTCACTCTGTCCTTTGCTTGTATACAAGCTCTATACAAATCTATAAACACATAATGCACGTTCATGTGCATCTTATGTGGATGCACAGAAGTATTTCATGGAAATTCTTAGTGAGAGTTCTGGAGAAAAAAAAAGGGTCTACTCCAATGTAAAGTAGGTATTATTTCCTAAAAAGCAGTACATGTATTAAAAAATAGTATGTCTACTGCAGGCTTTGCATGTTGCCACCTGATGCTACTGTATTTGGCTCTCATGCCTAGCTCATAGTGGTGTTTGGTAAATTAGAACTGAACCAGCACTGGTGTCATTACATTTTCTAATAAATTGTTTGTCAAGATTATTTGCCATTGTAGGAGTGTTTAGGCTTGTTTTTCTCAGGGCATTTTCTGTATACAATAAAAGCTGGATGTATTTGGATAAGGAGGATAGCAAGGATACAGACATTTTGCTATATTCCCTATGTTGACATTGGCATATTGGTGTAAAACATAACTGTTGATGTTTTGCTTGCATAGATTCTCCTGTTGCCAACCCGGATTGCCTGACCTGTATCTGTATCTAACTATGCCTCTACCTCATCCTTCAGTCCTGCATTGTTGCTCCTGGTAACGACTCGACCTTCTGACTACCTCTGTACCTCTAGTACCTTGCTCAGGTACCACCTGGTCCACCTGGACCAGCTGACTCATGTGCCAATCCTCCTCAAGAGGTAATGACCTGGTGTTCCCCTCAGGAAAGTCTATCCCCACCATCTGGGGTATTGTGAAGAATGAGGGGTTCACTTAGACAATGCCTTTAGATGAGGTAGGACACGAGGCACAGTCGGGTCACACCCACTGGTTCTTGACAGATTCGCTGCTCCCAGAATCAGAAAGGCATGGCTCACCAGTCCTTTGCCAGAGTTTGGACCCAACTGATTGAAGGACAATCATTGACAGAAAAAGAATTACAAACTCAGAGAGAAATGTCAAGGTTGTTGCAAAACTGAGCATACAGTTATGCCTCAGAAAGATATGTAAATTATTACAGGTGTGGTCTGATAAAAGACTGAGTCTTGCCATAAAAGTGCTTTCCCCACTGCCCTATAAAAAGGATCTCAGGAAGGTACTTTTGGGTATTGTATGTATTGGTAAGAGATTGTTAACTGCTAGACATGCCTCAAAGACATTTTTCCCAATTGACAGACTTTTACAGGGGGGTGCATCATTAGGCTAAGAGAAGCAGGATGATTGTTTTGATAAATTGTCTGTCATCTAGCTCATTCTGACACATGGTAAGCATGCTCCAGATAACCCAGGCAGACCAAAAGTAGAAAGGACTGTTTGATGCAGAAGCAGCTCCCAGTGTTTCATATCCACTATCCAGAAACAGGTGACATTTTCATTACACACCCCTGTCGCTGCCTAGACCATTTCCATGCACTTATCAGAAGGAAATTTAGTGTCACAGTACCCATTACATTTCCTGCGATTGACAACCAGTCACCATTGTCTTTGTTTGCAGCGGTGGTGTGAACAAGAGACCTGGACTTCTTTGGACTTGAACCATATCTGAATCCCAGTTCTATGTGGGATCCAATAATGGTCATGTTCAGGTATGGAGGCCTTGTGGTAAGCACTTCAATCCTGCATTTGTTGTGGAGCAACACATTGCTCCAACGGTGGGTATGATGATCTAGGAAGCCATTACATATAACAGCTGGTGTCTCCTAGTAGTGATATGAGGGACAGCTCACTTATATGTGTAGGGCATCCTGTGACCACGTGTGTTTTCTCTCATGGCAGAGTTTCCAAACTGGCGTTTTTCTGTAGGATTATACTCATCCCCTCACAGCATGGTTTTCTCAGAAATCTCTCCATCAGATTGCAACAGTTTCTTGCCCTGTAACTTGTTTTTTCACCAGTCAAGTATTTATTGGACTAGCTGGGATGCCAGCTACAAATGTGGAAGATCTATGAAATTTGCTGCAAGATACCACATGAAACCTGTATGCCTCCATTATCAACTGTATCTCATTTTGTATCCAGGTAATAGAGCCTCCATTCAATTGTACAGGTTTCCCCAAAAAACATTGTTTCTCTCTATTGTAATCACTTACATATATCATCATTCCATTCACACATACTGTATAATGTTTCAGCTGAATAAATTCTAATAACTCCTTTTTGGTGTGGGTGTGGGTGTGTGTGTGCGTGTGTGTGTGTGTGTGTGTGTGTGTGTGTGTGTGTGTGTGTGAATGAATGTACATTAACCTTGGCTCTTGCTTTCCTCAAAGTTAACATTCCTTGGTGCATTCACAGCTGGTTTCATAGTTGCCCTTTGGACCTTGGTGATTATTTTGGCCTGATTGTTTTGGTACAGTCAGCATTTTTTAAATGAGTACAATGTGGAAACCAATGTATGAGAAGAAAATAAACACCTGGTACAAACCTTTCCACTTTGTACTGTACCTTAATTTTATTTAATGTTAAATTGACAAAGGAGGTTGGATGTGTATTGGTGATCTATGGCATTGGACCAGATGGGCTATCATTCTCTCTCTAAGCATATTAATGAGCCTTGGGCAACATTAATCTTACTCTGGTTTACCATATTTACTTCTTTAGACCACTTTTAATAGCTACTAACCACTGAATACTGGGTACACCCCATAAACCGTTTTGCAGATGCTCTAACCTGACCGCCAACCATCAAAATTTGGCCCTTGTGAGAGTGGTACATGTCAGCTTCTAAAACTTACTGATTACTTGCTGCCTTACATATCCCGCAATTTAACAAATGCCATTGTCATGAAATTTTAAATTTCACTGTGCCTATTAGTGGCTTACATCAGGAGACTGTGGTGGCCAGGACATCTGACAGCATACTTTCACTCTATTTTTTGTGAAGTCACTCATTCCGAGGCATGAACTGTGTTCAGGGTCATTGTCTTGTTAAAAAAATAAATATAAATTTCCATATGTCCATTAATCACCATAGTTTGAATACTTTACCTAGTGCTGATGTCTTATCTATCTATCTATCTATCTATCTATCTATCTATCTATCTATCTATCTATCTATCTATCTATAACAAATAATTCCACAGCACCACCCAAGATTGTGCCAAAAGAAAAGGTGTTTATTACACCAGAGCGACGTTTCAGTCCTTCTCAATGTGACTTTTCTCAAGCAGTAGTACTACTGCTTGAGAAAAGTCCCATTGAGAAGGACTGAAAGGTCGCTCTGGTGTAATAAACACCTTTTCTTTTGGCACAATCTTGGGTGGTGCTGTGGAATTATTTGTTTTATATTTTTGGACTGGACCGAGTCCCAGCCGCGGGCACACCATTACTTCCTTTATCGTGCAGTGCTGCTTTCATTATTTTTTGGACTTATCTATCTATCTATCTATCTATCTATCTATCTATCTATCTATCTATCTATCTATCTATCTATCTATCCTGTATACACAAATAAAACTTGTAATTATTTTCAGAGATACACAAGACTTTTTCTTGCCATTTAGAAAGAAATGAAATGAACAGAGTTTTGTGAATTCATATTGTAATATAAACAATCTTATCTAGAAAAAGGACAGTGGAAATCTCAAAATAATATTATGTGAGGTACAATAAATAATATATTGTGCTCTAAGAAGGGTTATAAAGAATCAAAGATAAGAAAACTTTCCGCTGAGGAAACAGGACAATGAAACCATTACATTGTTGATTGTTTGTAATTTTTAAAAATACATGTTTTTAACATGCATTGTTATCGAGGAATAAATAAGTTAAGTTATGTTCACTAGAATATACAGAATTATATCATTTTGTCAATGGTTCAAGGTCATGTTTGCTGGTACCCAATTAGTAGAACTCTTTTGACCTTTAGAACTGCAGCAACTTGGCATGGCATAGATTCCACTAGGCGATTAAATCATTCTGCAGCAATATTGGCCCATACAGACAGGAAAGCTTCTTGTACTTTCCATAAATTAGGTACAGACATACACTGAACAGTCAATTCTACCGGATCCATGAGATTACTTATGTATAGTATTAGGTTCTGGGAACTGTGTACACCAGGGATGCAAGGAAAATGTGCTGTCATGTTCCTGGAACCAAAAGATTCCTGTCCCTGTCGAATGGTGTAATGTCCTACTGAAATAATTATTCTTCCATTGGATAAACAGCTACCATGAAGGTATGAATTTGGTCATCCACAAATCTTAGGTAATACCTACTGTCCGAACATACATTCCGGGTATCAGATGACCCGTGCCAGCATTGTGTAACAGAAATCTGGATCCTTCTGGTCAGGGGATTTTCGTGATTTTCCACTTTTCAGTGATCCAATTGTTACTCTTTTTGGCCCACTGAAGTCTTGTTTTTCTGTTTCCCTTAGACAGCAATGGCAGTCAAGTTGATCATCTGCTGTTATAGCCCATGTGTGCAAAGGGGAGACAATCTATGATTTCACACACATTGTTTAGAGAACTAACATTTGCTTGCATGTGTACCCTTATTCCACACCTTTCTCTGAACCCTTTTGTCAGCAATTTATCTATATCCAGAGAGAGAAAGAGCAATTTGCTTACTTGTCTTTATGCTGCACTCCAGAGACACAAATCTAATTTCCATGCAATGTATCTAATAAAGTGGTCACTTAGTGTGTCTGTTTGTGTGTGTGTGTGTGTGTGTGTGTGTCTGTCTGTCTGTCTGTCTGTCTGGTGTGAGTGTGGATATGCAAAAACTGTTGACATTTTTTAAATAAAGAACAATGATTTTTAATCCAAAATTAGAAGGTGGTCATGTCCAGATCACTAATGAATTACACTAAGGCTATCCACTCAATATTCTTTATTTCAATATAGATACTAGTGAATAAAACAATCTATATCTTTAATATAAATGTAATTTATGATCTACAGAATAAATGACTTTCATTTTAGATTTTAATTTTGGTTTTATTTTATTTTTTCATTAGATAGATTGTATAAAAGTATTTAATCCATCATACCCTTAAGGAAAGATCAGCCATTCTGAAAAGTGTCCAGTGTTTATCTATTTTGATGAGTTTTTGTATTATTGGGCAATTTGTGCATACCTCTTACTTAGGGTTCCTTTACACATGGCAACTTATACTGCAGAATAGTTCTGCGACTGAAAATCTCTTCCATTCATTTGAATAGGACCTACAGAAATGAATGTGATTGTTGTCAAAACGACCCAGTTCACATAAATGGTACTGATTTTTAGTTGCAAAAATATTCTGCAACAAAATTTTCCACATGTGAAGGTATCCTTAGAATCTTTTGAAATTATTTAAATGTTTCTTCTTATTAACACATACTTTTACTTTTTACAGATAACCCAACTCTTGTGAGCTATGTTTCAGTTGTTATCAAAGTGTTAGATATGAATGACAATTCCCCATATATTGAAAATGAAGATGCAGTTGTGTGTGAGAATGGGAGACCTGGGCAGGTAACTATTTTTTTTATCACTTTTTTCATAAGAATTTTAATTTTGTAATTAAAGCCAAACCTAATAAATATCTTATATATAATATGTCAACATATCAGTCATATACATAGTCACAATATATATCCAGAGGTGACAAGCCATCTCTGCTGTGAATCTGTGAAATAGTCTATAATTCCATCCACTGATTTTAGTAGAAATAGTTGCTGATTTCTAGACAGGCTGATGATTTTTTAAAAGAACAGTATTAATATTTCTGCACATATATAGAAGTTGTGTTTAAATGTTGATACAGTCTGATTTCCACATGTGATTAGGAAAGAAAATTTTTCATTTTAGGGCAGAGAAGCCCATATCTATTTTTTTCCTCAGTAAATGTACCTTCCACTCTTTCCCTTTGTCGAGACCCCCTTTCCAGATGGAACTTTATACAAAATATACAAAACTCTGTGTGTGGCAGATCTGTGCATGGCACATATCTAGCTGATCCAGACATGTCTTTTCTTGTCTTTCTCCTTGTCTTGATTTGACATATGCCAAGATGCCAGATGACAACCTTTGAAAAATAGCACAATTTCATAATCTACTGTTGGAAGATGTCTGTGATATATTTGTTGCCCAGCTAGAGGCTCTGATGTGAATTAGAGACGGTCAAACGTTTTGATAGGATGTCAAAATTTTATTGAATGTGCATAATGAGAAATTGGAGCTCTTAACACAACTCCTGAAAAGATGAGTGGACATATCTGTATATTACACTTAACTTTACTTATGTATTAATGGAATACTTATATAATTTAGGGCTCGTTCACATCACCGTTAGGGATTCCGTTCTAACTTTCCGTTATAACATCGTTATAACGGAAAATAATGGAATCCCTAGGACGGAAATCAAAACGGACACCTTTAAGAGGTATTCCGTTTTGATCCGTCATAACAGAAGCCTATGGGAAAGCATAACGGATCTGTCTGGATGCCGTTATGCTCGACGGAAACCAAAGTCCTGTCGACTTTAGAACAGAATCCCTAACGGTGATGTGAACAAGCCCTTATAAGCATACTTATAGGTGGAGTACTATAGAAAAAGTCATACAATTTTGATTTATTCTAACAAAAAAAAAATATTCATCCATGAGTGCCAATAGCCTTTTGGCTTCATATGCTGATCTATGGATTTAGATTTTTAATAATAATAATTCTTGTTAAGGCATCAGTGGAGCTTAGCATCTATGTTAAGAATTTATTACAATATTGGTCTAGCAAGATATTTTTAAGACAAATCTTGAACTATTTTCCTATAATTTTGGTAATACTCCTTCAAGTTACAATATTGATTTGTTCCAGGATGACCATTGGATGTTGAAACCATTGTAAGTTGAGTAATTGGTTCCAAAGCCCCAAAATGTCAACTAAGATATGAGAAAATGAAAATTTAAGAAAAATAAGCAGATAACTAAGACAGCTAAAACAAGTCCTTACATATAACAGTCAGGAATAGCTGCTAACTAGTAACTAATACAGTTGTTTTACCAGAGAGGTGCCTTGATTGGTTGGATATGAGTCTGAGACATTGTATGTTAAATCTGGTTTCACCTTACGATGGGTCAGAAAAGACCATTGTATGTTGAAAGTATTGTATCATGAGGCCATTGTATCTTGAGGGATCACTGTACTATTTTGCACATTGACACATATTACAAAAGTAAGTAATATAAAGTTTTAAGTTAAAACAAATAATGTATTCTAGGAAGAATCATGTCTAAAGAAAAACATTATCCTGTACTAGGTTTTGAGAAATGCCTGCCCTAGCCAACAGCACATGATCTATTTCCAAGGTTTTACATACTGTATCTTATAGGTAAACCAGATGACTGCTATGGGTCCTTGGTAGTTTCACTCCTGGTGCTGAGAACTCCTTCTCCAAATAAACAGTTTTTGTTCTCAAGAGTCATGGACAGAGATGCTAAGGAAGTAACAAGAACCAGGCCCTTATGCCCTGGGTGGTAAAAACTGGCACAAAGTTCAAAATGGATCCATTTTGAACTTAGTCATGGATCCCCTTAAATTCTGTATACTGTTCATTGCTGCTGTTTATTTATTTGCTTGCATGCATTTGCTTTTTTAAAATTATGTTTAAAAATGGTGTTATTGTAATGTAACATTATTTTGAACTGGTTGAACTGGTTAAAAGGGGTTATCTGGGGAGAATTTAATAAACATAAAAAAAGGTTAAAACAGGTTAAAAATAAAGAAGCTTTACTCACCTCTATGAGTCTCCAAATCCCCCTGTGGTCCTGATGTTGCTTTGGCTACCAGTGCTTTGCATATCACTGGCTGAGGCAGGTCTCTACTAAGTCACTACTGAGTGGGCCTTTTCTTTTTTTTTTTTTTTGACATTTCAAGCTTGGGCAGAATTTGCACAGCTATGAGGACCTGTACAGTGTTGGAACAGCAGAGGCAATAGAAAGGTGGAGGTGAAAAATGCTTAATTTTTTTTAAATAACCTCCCCAGAAAACTCCTTTAACCCTCCAACTGATTATCCTGAGCAGTGTTTGTGTAGGTAGGAAAGGACAATACTGTTTTGAACAAACACTGGTGGCTATGTGGCTATAGAGGGCAGACCAATTCTGAGGACTGTATCTTAGGCTTTGATGGAGCTACAGACACAATCTAAGCAGTACTAGCCACAATGCAAGGCAAGTTACAACCCCTAGAAATTAATTCTAGTGAGAGCTACAATATCAGTATGTCAGGTCTGGTCACCGGAGAACATAGGTTTTCTATTTTTGCTTGGTATTCTGAGTTTTTGTGTGGTTCTGTTCAGTGCCTACGCCTTGCCTTTAACCATGTTCACACTGTGGAGTTGTTTTGGAGCCAACGCCCATCTTCAGGTTTTTGTTTGTCTACATAGGGTTAATACTCAGGTGCTGGGCTGAGTGGCTTCTCGAATCTGGTCCATTCAGAACCTGGGGGTGGGATATCTTCCTGCATAAATACCTGCTTTCTTCTTTGCTCTTTGCCGGTTTTTGCAAATCCTTGCTATACCTGCTTGTGCTCTTGTATCGTGTGTATCCTGACAGCTTATATTTGACCCTTGGCTCGTACCTGACTACTCTACCGTCTCCTGATTTGTACTTACGTTATCTCTGGTTTTCTGACGCGGTTTGTTGACCATTCTTCTGTGTTTTGTTCGTCTCTGTTTGTTGTCCCTTTTCCCTGCACCTTAGTAAGTGTAATTGCAGGGACAGGGGTTGGGGAGAGCTCAGGGATCACATCTCCCCTTTTCTGTGTACCCCAACCTTGACAGAAAAACCGGCCCGGACTAAACCTGCAACCTGTATACGGCCAGCTACGTTTATTCCACCTATGGAGCAAATGTCAGTGGTGGTATCTCAGGTCCAGACCCTGACCAATTTTGTTCAGGATCTTGCTATACGCCTTCAGGTTCAGGAAAATATGCAGGCCTCGGCTCCTGTGTCTGCACCCCAAGTTCCTACACCTGCACCTGAACCTAAGGTCCCCCTTCCTGATTTTTTTTTACGGTGACCGTAAGAAATTTTTTCTGTTTCGGGAAGGATGTATTTTGTATTTTTCTTTACGACCTCGGTCGTTGGTAACGGAAGCGCAAAAGATGGGTTTGGTTATGTCTCTCCTGCGCGGAGACCCCCAAACCTGGGCCTTTTCTTTACCCACTGCCTCTCCTTTGCGCTCATACCTTGACGAGTTTTT
>ONZH01029215.1:0-52559 GCA_900303285.1 Rhinella marina | reverse complement strand
TGCTTAGTGCTATATAGCACAGCCAGTGTCGGCCTCTGCAGTGGCAGAGCGTCTGAGCAGACAGCTCACCTCATGCTTGTACAGTGCCGATGCCCTGGGAGTCCCTGCTGGACTCCCTATGGCTGTGTTTATACAGTGCCTGTCAAGAGGAATTTAAAAAACACAGTGGTGTCTGCAAGCACAATAAAAGTGCTTAGTGACACCCTTGTGTGTTATTTTTTATTGGGTAATAATAAATAATAAAAAAAAAATTAAAGGGGACTTGAACTCACTACCTCAGGCATCCCCAAACTGCGGCCCTCCAGCTGTTGTAAAACTACAACTCCCACCATGCCCTGCTGTAGGCTGATAGCTGTAGGCCATCCAGGCATGCTGGGAGTTGTAGTTTTGCAACATCTGGAGGGCCGCAGTTTGGGGATGCCTGCATTACCTCCTGTGCTAAAAACCAACACTAACCACTGAGCTATGAAGCTCAATGCTGAATAGGTTGGCTAATTCTTAGTTTAAAAGCCTTTGAGGATGGTGTCCATATCAGTTAATTGATTGCAGAAGTGTGTGTGTGTGTAACATAAGAAGTGTTGGACTATATAGCACAATGGTTAGAGTAATGGTTTATCACATAGCTGTTTGTGGGTTCAAGTTGCTGTCAAGTTTTTTTTTTTTTTTAATTATAATATATTAAAAAAGACACAAAATAGTCCCTATTGATGTCACCTCTATCGGGGCGCTGTGGATATCACTGTTATTGGGGCTTGTGGATCTCACTGTTAGGGCTCGTTCACACGACCGTATTTTTCTTTCCGTGTCCGTTCCGTTTTTTGGCGGACCGTATACGGAACCATTCATTTTAATGGGTCCGCAAAAAAAACGGAAGGTCTTCCGTGTGCATTCCGTTTCCGTATGTCTGTATTTACGTTCCGCAAGATTATGAGTCTTGTCCTATTATTGTCCGTATCATGGACAAGGATAGTACTGTTCTATGAGGGGCCAGCTGTTCCGTTCCGCAAAATACGGAATGCACACAGATGTCATCCGTATTTTTTGCGGATCCGTTTTTTTCATATGGTCGTGTAAACAAGCCCTTAGGGTGGCATTCACACGAACATAAGTGTTTTGCGGTCCACAAATTGCGGATCCGCAAAACACAGATACCGGCCATGTGCGTTCCGCAATTTGCGCACCGCACATGGCCAGCGCTATATAGAGAATGCCTATCCTTGTCCGTGCTTGCGGACAAGGATAAGACATGCTCTATATTTTTTGTCGGAGCCGCGGAACGGAACAACGGATGTGGACAGCACAAGGTGTGCTGTCCTCATCTTTTGCGGCCCCATTGAAATGAATAGGTCCGCACCCATTCCGCAAAATTGCAGAACGGATGCGGACCCAAAACTACGGTTGTGTGAATGTACCCTTATGTGAGATCTGTGGATATAACTGTTATGGGGGCACTGTGAATGTCACATTTATGGGGTTGCTATGGATGACACTGTCATGGAGGATCTGTGGATGACACTGTTCTGGGGGTGCTGTGGATGTCACTGTTATGGGGGTGCTGTGGATGTCACTGTTATGGGGGTGCTGTGGATGTCACTGTTATGGGGGTGCTGTGGATGTCACTGTTATGGGGGTGCTGTGGATGCCACTGTTATTGGGGCTTGTGGATGTTACTGTTCTTGGGGCTTGTGGATGTCACTGTTATGGGAGCACTGTGGATGACACTGTTATGGAGGATCTATAGATGACACTATTAGGCCTGTAGACGGTCAGTGATGGGATTTAGACACTGAGAAGTAGACTCATGTTTGTGTGTATTGCAGGGATCAGAAACCTCCAGCACGCCAGCCTTTGTGAAACTACAACTCCCAGCATGCATACCTACTCTGCCATTCTCTGAATTCCCATAGAAATCAATAGAGCATGTTGGGAATTGTAGTTTCACAGCAGCTGGAGTGCCAAGGGTTGCTGATCCCTGGAGTAGTGACCTGGACACAGGAGTTATAGTGGGTGTGGCTGCTGCACACAGAGCAGTATGGGGGGCGTGTCCAGCCTGTGACTCATTTCTGTGCAGTGCAGCCAGCCTTGTGTATCAATAAAGTTATGTATTCAACAAAACAGGAAGGGGAGAAAGTAAACAGATCTGTGAGGATAATATGATGTCTTCCAGGGGAGAAGGAAAGCTCAGATATGAAAAACAGGTACTGGGGGCATATGTATGGATGGTGAGGGGTGTTAGGAGCACAGAAAAAGAATTTTGATTTTGGGACCGGACAACCTCTTTAAGAGGCCTCATATTAATTTAGTTGCGTCTTCAGTAGAAAATGGAACTTGTGCCTAAGTTTGTAACTTTTCCATGTCTGATATAGAACATTAGTAAATTTCCCTCTTCTGTCTACCAGCTGGTAGCCCCAAATGGCAGGAAGATTTTTTTACCTGATCAAATTTAATGCTGACACACAAATGGTGTTTTTTTTTGTTGTTGGAATATTTTTAGAATTTGAAGAAACTTTACATTAAGGGGGTCATTTATTATCCAGAAATATACCTATCTTAGGTATATTTCCATTTCACCACAATCTGCGACCTTTCACGCCAGGTTCATAAAAGTGGGAGTGGTGTGGGCGGGGTAAGTTATGGGGCAGGCCCATCTCATTCATCAATTTTTACGCTTGTTTATGCATAGAAAATGGTCTAAATGTAAGACAGCTAGGAAGCTGGCACCTCTTCATAACTTTGCTGTATCCACCGCCAGATAATGGGCTTATTAAGATCAGCGTCTAAAACGCCAGTCTTAATAAATGACTCATTAAGAGTCCTTAAAGTCATCTAACTAAAAAAAACCTGGCAGCCATTGTAATCTTTTCATGGTCTTTTTTATGTTTATTTTCAGCAGAGCAACAATCCCAGGTGAACTACAGAGGAGTGAACTCAGGGATCAGTTTAGCAGAACTGTCATTGGACTCTGTCCTGAGGACACGAGATCCCAGTCTTTTGGAACTAGAGATTCCATGTGAGAGGATCAGTGAACCATTCCAGTTGATGGCTGAAGGGAGGTTTGGCCCAATCTACAGGACAGTGCTGAGAGATACAGATGGAAGAGAAGCCAGGGATATTGTTGTCAAACAACTGAAAGGTAGGAGCCAAGGATTTCCCGGAGAATAGAGAATAGATATACTGCAGAATTTTATTTATTTATTTTAATATAGATGGTGAGATGGAAAAATAAAAATAACTTGTATTTAAAAATATGTTTAACATACAAACCTGATTTAAACAATGGGTCATTATCTGATGAAGAATTCCCTTCAAGGGTAAACATTCACCTTAAAGGGAATCTGTCACCAGGTACCTCCCTATCAAACTGTTTGCATAGACACATACCATATTTTTCGCCCTATAAGACGCACCGGCCCATAAGACGCACCTAGGTTTTAGAGGAGGACACCAAGAAAAAAAAATATTTTTCATTAGACCTCTGGTCAGACCAGCACAAAGACCCTCAATGTTAATCAAACCTCAGCTAACAGCCCTAATAAGACCCCGAATGTTGATAAGACCCCCAATAAGACCTCAGATCAGACCCCAATGTGAATAACCCCCAATCAGACCTCAGATAAGAACCCCATGCCTCTCATCAGCCCCTATATGCCTCCTATCAGCCTCCCCAGGAGCATCATATCAGCCCCCAGCAGCCTCATATCAGCCCCCAGCAGCCTCATAGCCCCCAGCCATATGTCAGCTCCACTTTATCAGCCTAATGTCAGCCCCCATGCCTCATGTCAGCCCCATGTCAGCCCCCAGCCTCATGCCAGCCCTAATGCCTCAGATCTAATAAAATAAAAAAATCCACTTACCTTTCCTGCTTCTGGATGCTGCCGCTCCTCTCCACCCGCGCTCTTTGTTCTCCCTGCCGCCGGCTGTGCTGTGACCCGGTGTGCACAGAGTGAGGTCATAGAGTGCCCTCACGCTGTGCGCAGCACAGCCGAACAGAGGGCCAGGAAACGGTAAGTACCGAGTCTTCACCGCTTCCTTGTCCTCCGGTGCTAATGAGCGCTTCCATTATGGAAGCTCTCATTAGCATTCACCCCATAAGACGCAGGGGCATTTTCCCCCCATTTTTGGGGGAAAAAAGTGCGTCTTATGGGACGAAAAATACGGTAGATGTGGTTCACCTGATTACAATGCTGTTTTTCTTTTGTTGATCCGAGGCACCATTCCTTAGATGATACTTTTTCTTAATATGAACATTAGGCCTTTGATGCAATGAAGGCCTCATCATTGCTCCTGTTGCATCTATCTCCACTCTTTTCTGTGGCCAGCCCCTCCCTCACTGCTTTGATGACAGGGCCGGGTACTGGCAAAGCGGCGAGGGAGGGGCTGGACACAGAAAGAAGCAGTGCTTGGTGCTCTAAGAGCAATGGTGACATCCACATGGCACCAAAAACCTAATTTTAATAAGAAAAATGGAGCCTCGGATCAACAAAAGAAAAGCAGCATTTTAATCGGGTGAACCACAACTATGTGTCTGTGCAAAAAGTTCACTGGTGACAGATTTCCTTTAGGCCTCATACACACGACTGTATGTGTTTTGCGATCCACAAGCCATGGAATCACAAAAAACACGGATGTTGGCAGTGTGCATGCCGCTGTTTTCTTTCTCCCTTCTGTTTAAATGTTGAGTCCTTGTTTGCAAGGCAGGCAAGTATGCGACATGTTCTATTTTTTTAAGCATGGACATATGGATGCGGACAGCACACGGTGTGTTTTTTTTGCGGCCACATTGATATAAATGTGACCAGATGTGATCTGCAAAAAATGTGGATTGGATGCAGAACAAAAATACGGAAGTAAAACAAAATTACATTTGTTGGAATATACAATAGCAATTAAAAAACATAAGATATGCATTTTCCCTTTCAGTCTGACATTTTCATCCTATAATGGGACACCTGTATTAGGGTAAATGTTAAAGAAAAATTTAGGGCCCTTTCACACGAGCGAGTTTTCCGCGTGGGTGCAATGCGTGATGCATAGCACCCGCACTGAATCCTGACCCATTTATTCCAATGAGTCTGTGTACATGAGCGTTTTTTCACATGCATCAGTTCTGCGTTGCATGAAAAACGCAGCATGCTCTATATTCTGCGTTTTTCACGCAGCCTTGGCCCCATAGAAGTGAATGGGGCTTCAGTGAAAAACGCATTATATCCGGAAGCAAGTGCGATGCAGTGCGTTTTTCACTGATGGTTGCTAAGAGATGTTGTTTGTAAACATTCAGTTTTTTATCACGCGTGTGAAAAAAAACATCAAAACGCATTGCACCTGCGTGGAAAAATCTGAACGCAATCACATACAAAACTGACTGAACTTACTTGCAAAATGGTGTGAGTTTTCCTGAACGCACCCTGAACGCATCCGGACCTAATCCATCACGCTGGTGTGAAAGAGGCCTAAGGGCTCATGTACACAACCGTATGTACATTGCAGTCCGCAAAACACGGATCTGCAAAAAATATGGATGGCGTCCATGTGCATTCCGTATTTTGCAGAACAGAACAGATGGCCCCTAGCAAAACAGTCTTATTCTTGTCAGTAATGCGGACAATAATAGGACATGTTCTATGGTTTTGCAGAATGGACATACGGACATATGGAAACGGAATGCACACTTTCATTTTCATTTTTTTGTTGACCCATTGAAATGAATGGTTCCACATATGGTCCACAAAGAAATGTAAAGGACCCGGAAATAATATACGTTTGTGTGCATGAGTCCATTCAGACGTCCCCAAGTGTTTTGCGGTCCAAAAATTGTGGATCGAAAAAACACAGATACTGGCTGTGTGCGTTCCGCATTTTGCAGACCGCACACGGCTGGCCCTGTGATAGAAATGCCTATTCTTATCCACGATTGCAGGCAAGAATAGGACATGCTCTATCTTTTGTGCGGGGTCGCGGGACAGAACTACGGTGTGCTGTCCGCATCTTTTGTGGCCGCATTGAAAGGAATGGGTCCACAGAATGCAGACCCTGAACTATGGACGTCTGAATGGACCCTAAGGGCTCATACACACGACCGTATTTTCTTTCTGTGTCTGTTCCGGGTTTTTTGCAGCCCGTAAACAGAACCATTCACTTTAATGGGTCCACAAAAACAACGGAAATTACTCCGTACTTGTGTGCATTCCAGTGCCTTCCGCAAAAACAGAACATGTCCTATTCTTGCCCGTTTTGTGGACAAGGACAGGCATTTTTACAATGGATCCATAAAAAAAAAAAACGGATTCAACATGGACGTAACACGGATGTCAACCGTTTTTGTTTGTGTATATACATACGGTCGTGTGCATGAGCCCTAATGGTATTTTTACATTCAGGCTTTTTAAACCTCTGTACTGTATATGAGTTGTGAAATAATGCTGAAACACATGTCTTTACCTGAACATTTTTCTTCTACCTTTTCTACTGAAGGAGCAGCTGAGCCCTGCGAGGTGCGTGATTTCCTGCAGAGGGCAGCATTTCAAGCATGGTTGGGCTCACACTCTAATTTGGTGGAGATTATTGGGTGCTGCACAGAAACAAAACCATTTTGCATGGTGCTGGAGTGTGTGGAGCCAGGCTCGCTATTACAGTTTCTCTGGGACTGTCGCAGGGTGAGTAATAACAAAAACTGACGCCGTTTTAAAAGCTGTTGAATTTGTATTAACAGCCTTTTAATTGTTGTGTATCTTTGGTTCTTTATAAGATTTTTTATGACCTTTCATACAGGATAAAACCTCACTTACTCCTATGAAATAGAAAAACACACTCCCAACGCATCTGGTTTTTATTGCAATGTGCGCTGCCAGAGACACATACTGCCATTTATTAATGTGCCAGGTTTGCCAGCCTCTGTTTGTGTTCTAGGTTTGCTCCACTTTAATATCCACTATAAGGAAATTGAACAATGCCAATGAAAAATATATGCATCCAAAGTAAACACAGCTGAGTTTTACACAGAAATAAAAAGATGTGGGCATTAATTAAGGATATTTGTAATGCCATTTCTGTTTATATTGTGTTTGCAGTGCGTTTTGCCTGAGCATTGTATGACACCATTATAGGCCAGTGATGGTGAACCTTTTAGAGACTGAGTGCCCAAACTGTAAACCAAAACCCACATATCTATCGCAAAGTGCCAATACGGCAATTTACCCTGAATACTACAGGCCAGTATATTTTCCATGTACTTTATAATTTAGCAATAATAGCCTGCCTACATTCAGTGTGCTGCCTGTGCTGTTCATAGTGCTCCCTGCGCTGATGAATGGCAGGAAAAGTCTAAAGCATATTGGTACACCATAGACTTTAGACTTTTTACATGGTGTTGGTGCCCACAGAGAGGACTCAGAGTGCCGCCTCTAGCACTCGTGCCATAGGTTCGCCACCACTGTTATAGGCTGTCTCAAAAGTAAGGAAACACCCATATAAAATGAAAATGGTTACTAGTTGTAAGGGAAAGAGGAAACTAGAGATGAGCGAAGTTTTCGATTTCGCTTCTTCGCCAAATTTTACAAAAAAAAATAGCAGGTGCAATCAGTGGCGTACATAGAGAAGTAAGGGTCCCATTGCAAAGATCAACACAGACCCCCCACACAGGACATGAGGGTTTCTGCCTAAACCCTTTTTTCAATGACCCTTGGGCCATTTTCCCACTGCTTCATTTGCTAAAAGTTGTTCCTTTAGAGGGTAGAGTCCTAATCAAGTTTTCACCTCCAGTAGAAGAGTGAATAATCCCAACTAAGACTAGGCCCCCTCCTGCCCTGGTCCCATAGCAGTCACATGGTCTGCCGCTATGGTAGTTACGTCCCTGGCTACAATGACACCCTTCATCATTGAACCCCTCAGATGCTGCGTTCATCACTGATCGCAGCCTCTGAGATGAATATTAAGGCCTTTCAGGGGTTGATCAGTTAAAAAAAAATTAATGGTACTTACCTTATCTATTTGAGAATGAAGAGGCTGCCACGGCCATCTTTCTTGAAGATCCAGTGCGAAATCTTGCGTGATGTGTGATGGCGTCACCACACCGGCCCGCGTGGTGACGTCATACATCACCACGCACGAGATTTTGTGTGGGATCTTCAAGCAAGATGGTCGTGGCAGCCGATTCACACTCAAATGGATGAGGTATGATTTTTTTAAATTTTTACTGCCATTTCAGGGAAAATTGATTAGTTATCACAAAACATGAAGAAATTCAGCTTTGCAGCTAATTGACGTTTCCCTGAATGTCCACAAACTTCAATTTGCTGAACCTTGAGGAAATGTGTTAGGCCATGTCACCAACGTGGTGGCCATTTTGAATGCAGCCATCTTGGATTTAACAGTTTTCAAATGGGTAGATAGGTGTGTGACACAAACTGGTAGAGAATTCCACCAGAAAAACAATGTTTTATGTTAATGTAACTTTTTTTCATTTTCTTGTCAAACCAGTAATATTTCTTCTGTGTAATTGATATACAGGATGACGTTATCCCAAGTGCAAGACATTAAGATCGCCCTCATTTCCTGTGAATGAAGCACAGGTGTCATCACAAATTTCTACAATGCCACCTAAACAGGCCTCACATTACCCACAGTCAGGGCCGGCGTTGGGGGGGGGGGCAAACTGGGCAATTGCCCAGGGCCCCGATCCTCTAAGGGGCCCCCTGCTTCAGCCCCAATGGCAGCATTCAATCATGCAGATAGCAGATTTTTGAACAGTCCAGGACTTCAGAGTGGGGAGTTTCCCATCTTAGGAGTCCCTGCTCTGACTCCATATATGCATTTGTCCATATATGGAGTTAGTGTTATCAACATGAAAGGGGTATTCCTTTCATGTTGGGTATCAACTATGCTTGGGGACACCCTAAGTCTAATTTTGAAAAGTTTCTGTGGGGATTTGAACTCACAACCTTCTACATTAAAGGTAAGAACCTTAAAGCAGACCTTTCACCGCTCCTGACATATCTGTTTTAATAGAGTCATGCATTCCCCATGTAATAACAATTCTGGAGCATCTATTCTTATGTCTCTATGCTGTCCCATTCCTTTATTATTTCTACTAGAATTTATGAATGAATTGCTAGCAGTCTGCAGTAAGGGTACAGAGGGGAGGTAACAAGTTGGGTGTGTGTACCTGCACAGAATCACTCTACCAAATCAGTGTTGCCATTTTCAGACTGTGTAGGTACACACCCCCAACTGGTTACCTCCCCTCTGTACCCTTACTGCAGACTGCTAGCAATTCATTCATAACTTCTAGTAGAAATAATAAAGGAATGGTACAACATAGAGACATAAGAATAGATGCTCGAGAATTGTTATTACATGGGGAATGCATGAAGCTATTAAAACAGGCATGTCAGGAGAGGTAAAAGGTCCTGTTTAACCACTGGGCTATAGAGCTCATTGTTAAGTCAGTGGTGAAAAACCTGACATTTCTCTTCTATAATACCATAGAAACTTCTATGAGGTTTTTAATGCAAGAGAAACCTCTATGAGGTTTTTCAGCTATGACTTCAATAACCTTTAATGTAGAAGGTTGTGAGTTTGAATCCCCACACAAGCATTTTAAAAATAAAGGCCAAATAAAACTTAAATACACAGGGAGTCCCCAACAGTGAAATGTTTGATTTTATTGCGAATAAAAATGATGTAAAATATGATCAAATGACACCCGTATTAACCCACACCAACCTTTTTAACTTGTGTAACCAGTATTTTTGTGATGTGAATGGGAAAGGTGGCAACCCTAGCAGCACCCCCTCTTTAGGACTCACTTCGTAAAATATTATCGCAATATTCTGACCCTCATAACTTTTTTTATAGTTATTTCCATGGAAATGTGTGGGGGCTCATTTTTTGTAGAGCGATCTGTCATTTTTCACAGTACCATTTTAGGGTGTGTATGACTTGATCACTTTTTATTAAATTTTCTTAGGAGATAAAGTGATGAAAAAAATGCTAATTTCATGTTTTCGCATGCGGCGATACCCATAATGCTGTTTTTATTTTGTGTTTTTTTTTTATTTTGGGGAATGGTGTGATTTTAATTTTTAAGGTATTTTCAAAACTTTGTTTTTTTATTTTGTTTTTACTTTTTGTTAAGTCCCCCATGTGGACCACAACTTACAATCATCAGATGTAAGTTGCTCTATTAGTCTGTATAGAAATCACTATATCACAGTTCAGTGCTGCTACCTAGTGGCCTGAACTGGGATATATGGACAATGAGCCTGGAAGCCTAGTACAGGCTGCGGCTCATTACTAGAACAGGGTGCTTTCCCCTATCTCCGCTGGGGGAAAGCACGCCTGAAGAGGAATCCCACGCTTCCGGTTTTTAACACTCTCAGATGCCGTGAGTGAGGGGAACTCATTGCTGTGAGGGGAGGGGGGCATGTGGTATATTCTGAGACCATGAGGGTGAAGAACTATGTGAGGAGCTTCAAGGGATGTAAATCTGTGAGGGTGGGCTGGAATCGACGGAACGTAACTGTGTTGTTAGTACATTATTACAATATTTGGGTCCCCACTTTTGATTTTCCCCATGGCCACATTTTGTCTAAAACTGGCCCTGTCCACAGTGCAGTTGCCAAAGGTCTTGGTTTGATAACTGCACTGTGGGTAATGGGAGACCTGTTTGGATGGCATTGGTTGACATCTTCTTCTTGGAATAAAGCCATCCACTTTTTTAACATAGGAGTTAATAGATTACTCTAACCTGAAGCACTCCATTGTTTTCCTCTACCAGTTCTGTGTCACCTACCACCTCATTTAAATACTGGTTACATTCAAGATGGCTTCCTTCATGATGGCTGCCATGACTTTACCCAACAGGTTTCTACCCTTATCTGACAGCTTGAGTCAATATCTGCCAAACTGTGTTCATTTTATATAGGTATTTCCTTAATTTTGTATGTAAACCATTACGGAACATTCTTGTAAATGGTTACCTATTAGTGATGAACGAAGCAAGCTTCAGATGTTACATCCAAAGACACTTTGTACAAAGCTTCAGAATAATACTGTACGGAGATCCGTCTCCATACTGTAGTAGACTGTATGGGCTTCGATGAGCTGAAGTTAGGTATTCGCAAAAAAATTACTTCGGTAATTGATTTTTAAAGTAGATAAACACTTTAAAACTTGAAACCAAACTCAGCTTTGGTTCCAACTAAAATCAATTACTGAAGTCACGTGCGACTTTGCGAATAATTAACTTCGGCTGATTGAAGCCCATACATTCTACTACTGTACAGAGATGGATCTCCGTACAGTATTGATCTGAAGTTATGAACGAAGCGACTGCAGATGTAACATCTGAAGCTCGCTTCGCTCATCACTGTTGCCTATGTATTATATAGGTGCACTGGGTCCGCCAGAATGGGAGCTACTTTTGCAAAGTAGCTCTCCATTTTTCACATACATTGGGTCCTGATTGGAGGGACATCCTTCTTTAACATCCCTATGCTTTAATAGGGCATATCGACAGGGGTTATCATGAACTTTAATTTCAGTTTCACAAAACAGTGTTCTGTAAGGTCTTTTCATTCCTAGTATAAACTCCATTAATAAGCCTCAAACCGGCAACTAATCAGATTGGATGTATTTAGTACATATGAGGTTAGATATATTTAGTACATATCAGGTTGGATGTACACTGGCACACCTGTCCAGGGGTTGTGTCTCGTATTGCAGGGCGGCTCCACTGAAATCAATGGGGCTGAGTTACGAAACAAAGCAATCACACTGTGGACAGGTGTGACACTGTTTCTTAAAGGGGTTGTCCGAGTTCTGAAAAAAAATATAGCACTGTAAATCTGATGGGCACCAATATATAACTAAGTTAAGCAAGTTTTAGGCTAAAAAAATCTAGATTTCCTAATTTCCCTGGTTCTCTTCTGGCCTTTGTTTACCTGCAGTAATAACAATCTCTGCCCCTCCCCCCTGCTCTGCACAGAGAATACAAGTTAGTATACAAGAGCAGCCCTGAGTGACATGTCTGTCTGCTGGAATACTCAGCAGCATGTTGTATGTGTAGGACTACAAGTCCCAGCTGTACAATGACACTGCTGATAAACACAGGAACTTCCCCCTACTTGTTCTTGTGCAATACAATTCCTCTACAGCTCCTGTGCCCAGCATTTGTCTCCTCACTGTCTGCAGTGTAAATCCTGTTGTAAAGCCTGGAGCCCTCAGTGTGTTCTGGCTGAAGGGATTAATGTTTTATCTGAAGGAATCCAAGGAGAGAGCAGATAGCAGTGGCAGTGCAGGGGGGCGTGGCCAGTGACGTCTGGTGTACAGACTGTTATTTGATCTCTGAAGCTTGTGCACGAAACATCACAGAGCAGGGAGATAAGCTGACATCACAGGTCATGTGACCCTCAGTGAACTCTGAGAAACCAGCAGCTTTAGAAGCACAAAGTGTATGGGAAAGTTGTTATACCTGACAAGTTAGTAACATACAAAGAACAAAAACATAACTCGGACAACCCCTTTAAAGCAGTAGCCATTTTTCCCCATGCAGCTTAATTCAATAACATTTTCTTTGAATCCCCATGTTAGGCACTGCCCCCTTAATCCCTGCACTAAGTGTAACACAGTGTATAGGTTTTGCCTGGAGCAATGTTTCCCAACCTGCAACTCTCCAACTGTTGCAGAACTACAACTACCATCATTCCCTGATACCCTGCAGCTATCAGGGCATGATGGGAGCATGTAGGTTTGCAAAAGATGGAGAGCCACAGGTTGAAGAAGCTTTAAGAAAACTCATTGGGCAAATTTCCATTGAGAACAAAACCAGAATTCTGGCTTAAAGGCAGTGGTGTACATAGAGAAGTAAGGGCCCCATAGCAAGGATCAAGCCAGGCTCCCCCCAGATCCTTTTCAATGACAGTTGGGCCATTTTTCCAATGCTTTATTTGATAAAAGTTGTTCTTTAGAGGATATAGTCCTGGCCAAGTTTTCACCTCCAGTAGAAGAGGAGATAATCCCAACTAACACTGGGCCCCCTCTTGCCCTGGGTCCCATAACAGTCGCATGGTCTGCCGCTATGGTAGTTGCGCCCCTGCTTCAAGGGGTTATCTAGCTTTAGAACTCAACTAGTGGCAGCAGCGTGTTGTACCTGTTGAATAATTCATACTCACCTGCTCCCCACCACTCAGTCCTGTCTCTGTTCATTGGTCTTACGATCCTATAGACTTCCGGACAGGGACACGTCACCACTGAGGCTAGTCATTGGTTGCATCTGCACATGTGACCCATCCATATGGAAGTTTAAGCAGTGGCACCAGAAGCTAGACAACTCATTCAAAGTGAACCAAAAAAGTGGCTCCCCCGCCATGCCCAACATATATTATCAGTTTTAGAGATTTTTTTAAGTGTCTAGAAAAGGGCTTTGTTAAGTTGAAAATATGTATCAAATTTGTTTTTGCTTTGCACCAGTTTTGTGAGACAAAATAATGGTGTAAAGTGAGTCCGCCTTGAGACAGAATTAGTAAATCTGTCCCAATCTGTACAGATAAGACACTGTAGATACAGAGATATGTAATACTATGTGCTCAGACTGGAATAACTGGAGATACTATACAAGGAAGCTAGTGGGAAATTCCCTTTGTAGCTGAAATCACAATGTTAAACCTGTACAGAATGTGTCACATGCCTTCCCCAACAGATACTTGGTCACAATACTTGTTTAGTGACTAAACCTATTATTTATGGTAGTGAAAAAGTGTCATTTTATTTAACAGGATTTTGTGCCAATGGATGGAATAATTTATGACCTCACCGAGTGCCAAGTTTACACAATAGCACTACAGATCCTGGCAGCACTGGTATGTCTGGTATATTCTAACACAGATTTCCTTTACTGTATTTATTTGTATGTCATGTTGTATATGCACTATGCACCATCAAGTGAGGCTTTGTTCACACTGACGTCTCGGTTTTCATTTTTCAAGGGAACGTGTCCTATATGTTTGTGTTTACTAATCAAAACCACATAGTGACGCATACTTTATTTTTCAATTCTGTTTTTAATTTGCTGAATAGATGAATAGGAGGAGCTGTCCCATTGACGTGAATGGTATGGTGGAGTTGTAATTATACCTGCTCACCACTGCTGTGGCGACGGTGAGCAGGTAAACAATGAAGAGAAGGCAGCACTTGTACGAGCGTTGCTTTCTCTTCAAACTGATGATCGGAAGGAGTGCCGGCAGTTGGAGCCTCAGCAATCTGACATTCATGACTTATCCTAAGGATAGGTCATCAATATAAAAAAAGCAGACATGCCCTTTAACTTCCAAACAGACAAGGGAGCTGTCCCATTGAAGTGAATGGTATGCCAGAGTTGTAATTATGCCTGCTCACCACTGCAGTGGTGATGGTGAGCAGATAAACAATGAAGAAAAGGCAGCACTTGTACGGGTGCTGCTTTCTCTTCAAATAGCTGATCGGCAGGGAGTTGGAGCCTCTCCAATCTGACATTGATGACCTATCCTGAGGACAGGTCATTAATATAAAATGAAGCAGACAAGGCCTTTAACTTCCAAGTAGATAAGTTGATATGGTAGCATTTGCAAGCGCTCCAGAGATGTCCATAGATGGTGGAATCGTCTGTTTCCCAGAGTTGGCATATAGGTCTCTGTTACATATTATATACGGTGAACTTCAAGGACCCTCTATTGTCACTAACTTTTCTTTCTTTCTTTCTGACTCAGGAATTCCTACATGAACGGAAACTATTGCATGGAGATGTTGCAGCCCGAAATGTTCTCATCCAGCGCAATTTCACCACAAAATTGACTGGACTGGGTGGAGCTTGTGATATGCGCTTAAGAGGGAACTTTCCTGTTCGACGTCCTTCTCCATTGAAATGGCTGTCTCCTGAACGTCTCCTTTACTTGCCTATTACAGAGAAATCTGATGTGTAAGTACACCTGACTATCTTACTGCGTGAGGTACAGGAAGTGTGTCACCAGGAAATTCACTGATATACCAGACGCAATGCTTTGTAGGGCTAGCTTAGCTGAATGTAATGATATCTTTCACTTGATGATCCATTGCTTCTTTCTGGAGAAAAAGTGAAGAAAAAGTGCCTTTAAGTCATAGGTAAGTGAGCAGTTAAAGGGGTTTTCCGCCTTTACCTGCTGTAGCAGCTGTTTTCCAGCACCGTCTGCCTGCCTACACTTGCCCCATGGGCGGGACACTTTCCTTTGATTGATAGTTTGGCCTAGCGGTACTCCGGCATGGCCTTGTAGGCATATGCTGAAGGCAGACCTTGGGCCTTCCCTGGACCCCCAGCTTTCGAGTACAGATAACAACACCACACTGTCTATTTCTTGGGAAAGCACAGGGCTGACAGAGGGAGCCCCCTTCTCAGGAATGCACAACTTGCGGCCCGAGGGCCACATGCGGTCCTTGATACCATTTTGTGTGGCAATCAGTGACATACATAGAGAAATAAGGACTCCATAGCGAGGATCAAACCAGGCCTCCCACACAGGACAGAATGGTTTCTGCCTAAACCCTTTTCAATGACCCTTGGGCCATTTTTCCTCTGCTTCATTTGCTAAAAGTTGTTCCTTTAGAGCAGAGATCTCAAACTCGTGGCCCTACAGCTGTTGTAGAACTACAACTTCCATCATGCCAGGAGAGCCTACAGCTATTGGGGCATGCTGGGAGTTGTAGTTTTGCAACAGCTGGAGGGCCACGAGTTTGAGATCCCTGCTTTAGAGTGTAGAGTCCTGACCAAATTTTCACCTCCAGTAGAAGAGGAGATGATCTCAACTAAGTCTGGGCCCCCTCTTGCCCTGGGCCCCATAGCAGTCGCATGCTCTGCCGCTATGGCGGGTACGCTTCCAATCATCTAGTAAGGCCTTGTTCACACTTCAGTTTTTTGATCAGTTATTTTCATCAGTTATTGTGAGCCAAAACCAGGTGAGAGTCAAAAACACAGAACAGTTGCAGATCTTTTCATTATACCTTATGTCTGTGGAGCCTACACTCCTGGTTTTGGTTCACAATAACTGATGGAAATAACTGATCAAATAACTGACGTGTGAATAAGCCCTAACAGAAATGTATGTCTTGTGGCTGCTCACATATATTTTTCATGTATTATCCCATTAGATGGGAGTACTAGAAGTGTAACTAGACATTTATGACGTATACTGTATGTTCAATATGCCATAAATACAGTATTTCAGTAGGTAATACCCCTTTAAAATTTATTTTAGGCCCTTCTTATTGCTTTAGTCTAGCAATAAGGCCCCCAATCTGAAAATGCTGTGCACCCCTGACTTAGATGCTGTGGTCACTATTGGCTGTGGTATCTAAGAGGATAAATGGCCAGGATCAGTGCTGATCCAGGCCGTTAAAGCAGGAGTCATATAAAAAGTCAGTAGCCTAGCCTAAGTCCCCTTAGTGACCACTATAAAAAAGTGGTAGTCACAAAGGGGTTAAATACCATGTCTTAGTGATAAACCATGCCAAATAGCAACATACCACAACACTTTAATGCAGAGCCTTATCTTTGTGCTGACGTTTGCTGTTGACATGCATAACAATAACATGACATTTGATAATGTAAGGAAGTGATTTTTCCAGGAAATTTAGCGATCTTCTCATCAATCATATTGTGTACTAAGAACTATCTACGAAAGATCATGACTAACAAGAATAACAATTACTGCTTCCTTGTTCATCTACTTTACAAACCATCCTACCATAAATGGTGGGAACAGGGGTATAATTAGAAAAGGATGGGCCCCATAGAAAATTCTTGAACAAGGCCCCCAAGCAGCCTCCCCATAATCCTCCCTCCCACTGCTAATCCAGACCCCCCTCACTCACCATACAACCCCTCACCCACTCAGTCATGTGAAAATATAAAAATAAAAAGCTTACTAGGTGGAGGAGTCAAGAACTTACATTACAATATTCTGCCCTGTATGGTATTTCAGGCCCAAGCTTCGACTGCTGGTTCTGCCGTCCATTACAGCCCAGGCTTCGCCAGCCAGTCCATACACTCACAGCAGGGTACCTCCTAGCTTTTTAAAAACTGGGGAGAATAGTAGTGGTGAGCTACGCGCTCTAGAGCAATTTTTTTTTACTAAGCCTATAACTCTGCCCAATGCCTATCTGTGTCCCCACATAGTAGTTATCACCTTAGTGTCCATGTCACAAAATAATGCTCCCTTAGTCCCCCTTAGTTATGCAGTCTTACTACATCCACTGATGAGAATGACCCCTTAGTGCCCCCACACAGTAAGTATCCCCCTTAGTACCCAGGTCATAGTACAATGCTCCCTTAGTGCCCCCTTCACAGCAGTTATGCACTCTTAGTGCCTCCGTTCATGAGAATGACCCCTTAGTGCCCCCACACAGTAATTATCCCCCTTAGTGCCCAGGTCATAGTACAATGCTCCCTTAGTGGCCCCTTCACAGCAGTTAAGCACTCTTAGTGCCTCCATTCATGAGAATGACCCCTATACAGAAATTATGCTCCCTTTGTTCCCTCATACAATAGTTATTCCCCCTTAGTGTCTCCACACATTAAAATGCCCCCTTAGTGTCCAAACACAGTAGAATGCCCTCTCACTGCCCCTACAGTAGTTTGTTTTTCTTATAGTATTGCTGTCTCCTTAGTGCTCCCCTTACAAGTGCTTCCTTCTTAATGTCCTCCTTCTTGTAGTGCTGCCACCTTGGTGCCCCCTTACAGTAGTGAAGCCCCATTTGACCAATTAAGAGAACACATCCCAGCCTCCCCAGCAGCAGAAATGATGCAGTGACATCATCGTGCCTGCTGAGCTGAGCAGGAGACCACACAGGTTGGGGCATGACCCCCTGATGGCTCCAACTTTATCTGAGCCCTCAGGGTGCAGATACAGTTGAAATTGGAATATGCAGCCTGCAGCCCTCCCAGGACTGTGGGATAGCTGCTGAACTCCACCCATTCAGGAAGGATGAAGCAGCCAGGCATGTAGCAGCCACCCCTGGGTGATAACAACTTTATTGTAGTATGTGAGGAAGTTTTTGGATTAATTTCACCGTATTCTTTAAATATGTCACTGGGACAAACAATAATTTTGAAGATCTAAATGGACACATTTTATTAATATATTAGCAAGTACAGTAAGTTATAAAATATGTTGTGCTCTTGGGGATTCTCCTTTTGTTTTATTCGGCATTGTTTTGGATTAAAAAAAAGAAAGCTCATTGAGATAAAGCAAACCAAAATCAAGAAACAGGGTTGGATTAGTCCATCAGAATACCAAACTTTCCTTTGGTGGATCCAGGCCATGACATAATAATGACCCCTAATACAGAATGTCTCAAAGGTCCACTTGAAGCCAATAGGTCGTCATTCAGCTGATTCACAAATAACTTACAATATTATTTTTATAGAATTGTTTCACATTTTCCTCTACACACACTGAAACATTCTTTTGTAATAATGTACCTCCTTACATGTCTTTCAGATGGTCCTTTGGAATTCTGCTTTATGAGATGATAACTTTGGGTAAGGATGGCTTTTCTATTATTTTTTTTCTTTAAAAATCCACTGATTTGTAAATTCTTAATAGAAAGATATACAAAAACAAAAAATATGATCATCTTTGTTAAACTGGATGTGTTTCCAGTACTGGGGAGCATCTAGTCATACAAATCCGATATATGGATGTGTATAAGTACTCATACAAAGCGAAACATTTCTGCTGTTGGGTGTGGATTTTGAGGTTGAGTTGAAAGCAGAATTTAGGTCTTTGTCTGGTAATGTGTAAAATCAGCAGCAAAATCCAAAATGTTCCCTCATTTACAATATGGTAACTGATGTCACCTGGTAATTAAGGTAACCATACCCTAGAATGGTAGCACAAGACTTCCTGATTATTTTTCCTGGTTATTTAGGGACTGTATGCTATCAATTCTACAAATATAAATGCATACTATAAATCTAAACTCCACTAATTTGTAATAATTTGCATAGATTTTGCGAACAATAAAGATAATGCCTAAATTGTTGAAAAACTACTTACAACGTTGCATAACTACCTAACAAGCTGAATAAATTTGCAAATACTTTTTGCATCTTGCACCATTTTAAAGTTATTATAGGTGTTTTCCCTATTCACATACCTCTAGCTACATATAAATTTCTAATGGTTATCCTTAAAAACAGGCAGCAGTTTAGCTCCAGCTGCTGTAAGACAGATGGCCTTACGGTTTAACGGGCTACCTACCATTTAATCTTGCATAGTGTCCTTACAGTGCCCCAGAGGATCACTACTAAAAGAGTTAAAGGGTGCCATATCTCTAGGTGTCAGTTGACAAGATAGGTGTGGGCACCACCTCTGGGACCCACATCTATCTCTTGACCAAGGCCACCAAAGTGAAAGAGAGTGCACTGCACAAGTGAGGTTACCCTCCATTCACTTCTATGGGAGTGCCAAAAGTAGCCGGGCAGCACTGCTATTTCCAGAACTCCCATAGAGGTGAATTTGGTTGATGTGTAGTCTAATTGCATTGTCAGAGTCTGGCCTAGGCAGCCAGAGTGTGAGGAGCTGCATGGGTCTGTGCAGTGTGTGATTTACCACAAGGATCCTCAGTTTCTAAATCCAAGTAGCAAACCTCTGAGAGAACGAGAACCGACTGTCTAGGACCAGAAGGGACAGTGCATGACAGCAAAGGTAACACACATCTATGGTTTTGGACTCTGTTGCTTGTGCAGAGGATATATTGCTTTGGTGCCCACCACTCTTTGGAGACAGATTGGCCAACCGATATAAGATCTATACCTCTCAGCCTGAGAATTATAGCAAGAAAGATCTGGGAAGTTGTCTGGATTTATTAGAGAGAGGCTCAGAGATATCTATCACACAGCCTGCTTTCCCATACCCAGCCCTATGTGTTTGTATTTGGAGCGACAGACCTTATCCTCACAAGTGTTATTTGCCAAGAACACCTCAGTAACGCTTGTTGGCCTTGTTACTTTACACTAACCTCCTCATTGGCTTGCACCCAACATCTGAACTGCCTTCACCTCGATGGAGTCCTGCTTTTTATCCATCTACCCAACCTAAGACCAGGCAGGAGCCCCAGAATGTACAAGGTGTGCCCTGAGGGAAGAAAGGGTAAGCACTGCCCCAGTGTGGAGTGAGGACAGCCATCGTGAAACTCTACATTTAACTTTATAGATGAATGCATATAAATATATCAATAATGGGACTCATAAACAGCAGATCTATGAATAAATCATAATTAAAGTGTTTACAAGGGTACTTGTCAATGTATGTAGAATTTAATCGCAAAATGTTGTAAATTGGTGTTTAAAATTATTTCTTTTATAGCCAAAGTTATCTTTAGTCCTTACTAGAGATGAGCGAGTAGTGTTCGATCGAGCTGGTATTCGATCGAATACTACGATATTCGGCGTACTCGATTTAATTCGAGTATAACGGCGATGGCGCACCTAGAATTCGTTTCCCCTCCCACCTTCCCTGGCGCTCTTTTTCCACCAATCACCATGCAGGGGGGGTATGACAGGCACGCTGAGCACGCTGGCAGCGCGAAAACGGCGTCTACATGCATTGGCTGGAAAAACCATGTGACCTCGAATATTAAAAACTCAGCTCTTCCTGCTCGTACGCATATGCTGCGTGAACTTAGTCAGGGACAGAGGCTGGAGAAGGGAGAGACAGATTTTAGCTGTTGGACAGGCAGGAGCGTGATTAAAAGCCCTTATCAGGGCTACTACAGTGGACTTCAGTGATAGCTTACTACAATATAGACTTTACAGAGAACGGCTGCTGTATTCAGGGATAGCTGCTGGAGTAGGGACAGAGAGAGGCATTAGTGGTGTATTAGGTGCTCTGCTACATACCAAACTATATTTGGCACTACTGCTGTGTACCTTGAAAAATACAATATATAGGCCTTATAACTGGCAACTGTACTGTGCGTTCTCTTGCAAAGTAATTTCTCATAACTGGTGTTCATACACACCGTCTGATCACTTAGTACACGGCTGTGTACCTTGAAAAATACAATATATAGGCCTTATAACTGGCAACTGTACTGTGCGTTCTCTTGCAAAGTAATTTCTCATAACTGTTGTTCATACACACCGTCTGATCACTTAGTACACGGCTGTGTACCTTGAAAAATACAATATATAGGCCTTAACTGGCAACTGTACTGTGCGTTCTCTTGCAAAGTAATTTCTCATAACTGGTGTTCATACACACCGTCTGATCACTTAGTACACGGCTGTGTACCTTGAAAAATACAATATATAGGCCTTATAACTGGCAACTGTACTGTGTGTTCTCTTGCAAAGTAATTTCTCATAACTGTTGTTCATACACACCGTCTGATCACTTAGTACACGGCTGTGTACCTTGAAAAATACAATATATAGGCCTTAACTGGCAACTGTACTGTGCGTTCTCTTGCAAAGTAATTTCTCATAACTGGTTTTCATACACACCGTCTGATCACTTAGTACACGGCTGTGTACCTTGAATAATACAATATATAGGCCTTATAACTGGCAACTGTACTGTGCGTTCTCTTGCAAAGTAATTTCTCATAACTGTTGTTCATACACACCGTCTGATCACTTAGTACACGGCTGTGTACCTTGAAAAATACAATATATAGGCCTTAACTGGCAACTGTACTGTGCGTTCTCTTGCAAAGTAATTTCTCATAACTGGTGTTCATACACACCGTCTGATCACTTAGTACACGGCTGTGTACCTTGAAAAATACAATATATAGGCCTTAACTGGCAACTGTACTGTGCGTTCTCTTGCAAAGTAATTTCTCATAACTGGTGTTCATACACACCGTCTGATCACTTAGTACACGGCTGTGTACCTTGAAAAATACAATATATAGGCCTTAACTGGCAACTGTACTGTGCGTTCTCTTGCAAAGTAATTTCTCATAACTGGTGTTCATACACACCGTCTGATCACTTAGTACACGGCTGTGTACCTTGAAAAATACAATATATAGGCCTTATAACTGGCAACTGTACTGTGTGTTCTCTTGCAAAGTAATTTCTCATAACTGTTGTTCATACACACCGTCTGATCACTTAGTACACGGCTGTGTACCTTGAAAAATACAATATATAGGCCTTAACTGGCAACTGTACTGTGCGTTCTCTTGCAAAGTAATTTCTCATAACTGTTGTTCATACACACCGTCTGATCACTTAGTACACGGCTGTGTACCTTGAAAAATACAATATATAGGCCTTATAACTGGCAACTGTACTGTGTGTTCTCTTGCAAAGTAATTTCTCATAACTGTTGTTCATACACACCGTCTGATCACTTAGTACACGGCTGTGTACCTTGAAAAATACAATATATAGGCCTTAACTGGCAACTGTACTGTGCGTTCTCTTGCAAAGTAATTTCTCATAACTGGTGTTCATACACACCGTCTGATCACTTAGTACACGGCTGTGTACCTTGAAAAATACAATATATAGGCCTTATAACTGGCAACTGTACTGTGCGTTCTCTTGCAAAGTAATTTCTCATAACTGGTGTTCATACACACCGTCTGATCACTTAGTACACGGCTGTGTACCTTGAAAAATACAATATATAGGCCTTATAACTGGCAACTGTACTGTGCGTTCTCTTGCAAAGTAATTTCTCATAACTGTTGTTCATACACACCGTCTGATCACTTAGTACACGGCTGTGTACCTTGAAAAATACAATATATAGGCCTTATAACTGGCAACTGTACTGTGTGTTCTCTTGCAAAGTAATTTCTCATAACTGTTGTTCATACACACCGTCTGATCACTTAGTACACGGCTGTGTACCTTGAAAAATACAATATATAGGCCTTAACTGGCAACTGTACTGTGCGTTCTCTTGCAAAGTAATTTCTCATAACTGGTGTTCATACACACCGTCTGATCACTTAGTACACGGCTGTGTACCTTGAATAATACAATATATAGGCCTTATAACTGGCAACTGTACTGTGCGTTCTCTTGCAAAGTAATTTCTCATAACTGGTGTTCATACACACCGTCTGATCACTTTTAACACGGCTGTGTACCTTGAAATATACAATATATACAATATATAGGCCTTTCAATTGGCAACTGTACTGTGCGTTCTCTTGCAAACTAATTTCACGGCTGTGAAGGCAAAATATTGTAAAAAAAAAAAAAATGCGGCGGGGGGCTAGCGGAATAGGGCGTGGACGAGGACGGGGGCGCGGAAATGCTGTTGGGGGCCTTGTTGAAGCCAGTGGGGATACAATGCGTGCTGGTGAGGGTCAGCCAGGATCCCGCTCATCCAGAATCCCTGCCTTTATGGGACAGTTAAGCAGGGGGCGGGTTACACCGCTGTTGAGGCCTGAGCAGGTTGAACAGGTGGTGCAATGGATAGCCGATAGCGCTTCCACACAGTTGTCCACCAGCCAGTCATCCACACAGTCTCACTCTGACCCTCCTTCCTCCACACCTGGCCAACAGAGTCATCCCACCCTTGACCCCTCCCAGGAGCTCTTTTCGGGTCCTTTTTCAGATGTGCCGGAAGAATCCCCAGGAGCTAGCAGAGGAATTTGTTTGTAGTGATGCCCAAACACTTGAGTTTTCGCCATCTCCTGCTGATGTGGACCCTGAACCAGCATCTGTTATCATGAGCGATGATGATGATGAGACGCAGTTGCCATCAAGGGAGGCTGTTGGAATGTCCAGTGGGCAGGAGGAGGAGCAGAGTGAGGAAGAGGAGGTGGTGGATGACGAAATGACCGACCCCACTTGGCCAGGGGTGATGTCCAGCGGGGAAAGCAGTGGAGAGGTGGTGGTCTGCGCAGCACCGAAAAAGGCAGCAAGAGGCAGAGGGATGTCCAGAGGCAGAGGGATGTTCACAGGCAGAGGGATGTCCACAGGCAGAGGGATGTCCACAGGCAGAGGGATGTCCAGAGGCAGAGGACAGTCCAGACAAAGTAGTGAGGCCACAGCCAGCACGGCCGAAGCTGTTCCCGGCAGCGGGCAGTCGCGCGAAGCTCCCCCATCGAGGCCTCGTACTTCTGTGGTGTGGAGATTTTTTAATGTTTGTGCGGATGACAAACTGAGCGCGGTTTGCACACTCTGCCACTCAAAACTGAGTAGGGGCTCTGAGAAGAGCAATCTGACCACCTCAGGCATGCGGCGTCACTTGGAAGTCAAGCACTGGGCTGAGTGGGAGAGAGCAAACGCAATACAAACTGCGCCCGGTCCTGCTGCCACTGCCTCTTCCCCTTTGTTGTGTGCTGCCACTGCGGTCCAGACCTCCAGCCAGGACACCTCCACATCTGCCTCTGCCTCGGCTACTTTGGGGCCTTCTCCTTCAGCCTCCCCTTCCCCCGCCTCTTCGCCTGCACCCTCACACTCCTCGTCCCAACAACTGTCCATCTCGCAGGCGTTCGACCGCAGGCAGAAGTACGCCTCGAGTCACCCCCAAGCCCAAGCCTTAAACTGCCACATCTCCAAACTGCTGGCCCTGGAGATGTTGCCGTTTAGGCTTGTGGAGACGCAGGCCTTCCGCGACCTGATGGCGGCTGCCGCACCTCGCTATTCCGTCCCCAGCCGCCACTACTTTTCCCGGAGTGCCTTCCCCGCCCTGCACCAGCACGTGTCGCGTAACATCAGGCGGGCCCTGAGGTACGCAGTCAGCGCAAAGGTCCACTTGACCACCGACTCGTGGACAAGCGCTTGCGGCCAGGGACGCTACATCTCTTTGACGGCACACTGGGTGAATGTAGTGGAAGCGGGGACGGGGTCGCAAACAGAGACGGCCTACCTACCACCCCCGCCCAAGATTGCCAGCATGGGTTCTGATAAACCCCCCTCCTCCTCCTCCTCCTCCTCCTCCTCCTCCTCCTGTGCCTTAACATCTCCCTCAGCCGCTAGCTGGAAGCGTTGCAGCACTGGCGCGGGGAGACGTCAGCAGGCGGTGCTAAAGCTCATCAGCTTGGGCGACAGGAAGCACAGCGCCCCAGAGGTGAGGGACGCCATATTGCAGCAGACGGAGATGTGGCTGTCGCCGCTGCAGCTAGGACCAGGCATGGTCGTGTGCGATAACGGCCGTAACCTGGTGGCGGCTCTGGAGCTTGCCGAACTCAATCACGTACCATGCCTGGCCCACGTTTTTAATCTGGTAGTCCAAAAATTTCTGAAGACTTACCCCAACCTGGCAGAGCTACTGGTGAAAGTGCGGCGCTTGTGCGCTCACTTTCGGAAGTCAACTGTAGCTGCTGCTAGCTTAAAAAAACTCCAGCAACGCCTCCATTTGCCTGAACATCGGCTGTTGTGCGACCTGCCCACTCGCTGGAATTCCACCTATTCCATGTTGGCCAGGGTGTGTGAGCAGCAGAGAGCATTGATGGAGTACCAGATTATGAATCCACGCGTGCCTCCAACTCAGCTCCCTCAGTTTGCCAACCACGAGTGGCCATGGATGGCAGACATATGCGATGTACTGCGTATCTTTGAGGAGTCCACCAAGAAGGTCAGCAGCGAGGACGCTATAGTGAGCGTAACCATCCCGCTCCTAGGCGTCCTTAAAGAATCGCTCATCGCAATAAGGGAGAACGCATTGCACGCAGAGGAGACGGGGGTAGGAGGAGACGCAACGGAGCTACACAGTCAGACCACACTTTTGTCTGCTTCACGGTGGCAGTTGCAGGAGGAGGAGGATGAGGAGGAGGACGACGTGGAGGTGGCTGTGGAAGAGGAGGAGGATGCTGGCGGCGAGGGTAGCAGTCAGGCTGTGTGCGTCCCATTGGTTCAGCGCGGATGGGGCGGAGAGGAGGCGGAAGAGGAAGAGGAGGAAATGGCAAGTGATCCTTCTGGTGGGGGCAGTGAGGTCATGCCTATTCAGAGTCTGGCACACATGGCTGACTTCATGCTGGGCTGCTTTTCCCGGGACACACGTGTTGTCCGGATAGTGGAGAACAAACTGTACTGGGTCTTCGCACTCCTGGACCCCCGGTATAAAGATAACGTCTCCTCTTTTATTCCGGTAGAGGAGAGGACGAATCGATTGCTGGAATACCAGAGGGAACTCGTGCAGAACATGATGGAGATTTTCCCACCCACCATCGCTGGCGGCAGAGAGGAGAGGGTCTCCCAGAGTCCCACAACATCCATCAGGCCCACAGCCACCAGGGGAACACTCTCCAAGGTGTGGGACACGTTCATGGCACCCCCTCGTGCAACTTCCATCACTGCGGGGCCCGCTATCAGCAGGAGGGACAAGTATCGGCGGATGTTGCGGGAGTACCTGGCAGACCGTACCCCTGTCCTCCCCGATCCCTCGGCGTCCTACACTTACTGGGTCTCCAAGTTGGACACGTGGCTGGAACTGTCCCTGTACGCCTTGGAGGTGCTTGCCTGCCCTGCCGCCAGCGTGCTATCAGAAAGGGTGTTCAGCGCAGCCGGGGGCATTATAACCGATAAGCGCAGCCGCCTGTCAACCGACAGTGCCGACAGGCTGACGCTAATCAAAATGAACAGCAAGTGGATTGACCCGGACTTTGCTTCTCCAACCGTGGAAAGCAGCCAAAAGTGAAGTGCCATCTGTATGAAGTGCCATTTCCTCCTCCACCTCCTCCTCCTCCTCCTCCTTAACCGCCGTAGAATTGCTCCGTAAATAAGAAAAATTTATATGTTTATGGCTCACCTCTTGGGCCTCCACAAAATGTTTAAGAGGTTAACAGTGGAAAGCAGCCAAAAGTGAAGTGCCATCTGTATGAAGTGCCATTTCCTCCTCCACCTCCTCCTCCTCCTTAACCGCCGTAGAATTGCTCCGTAAATAAGAAAAATGTATATATTTATGGCTCACCTCTTGGGCCTCCACATAATTTTTAACAGGTCTCACCTCTTGGGCCTCCACAAAATGTTTAAGAGGTCTCACCTCTTGGGCCTCCACATAATTTTTAACAGGTCTCACCTCTTGGGCCTCCACAAAATGTTTAACAGGTCTCACCTCTTGGGCCTCCACAAAATGTTTAAGAGGTCTCACCTCTTGGGCCTCCACAAAATGTTTAAGAGGTCTCACCTCTTGGGCCTCCACATAATTTTTAACACGTCTCACCTCTTGGGCCTGCACAAAATGTTTAAGAGGTCTCACCTATTGGGCCTCCACATAATTTTTAACGGGTCTCACCTCTTGGGCCTCCACAAAATGTTTAACAGGTCTCACCTCTTGGGCCTCCACAAAATGTTTAACAGGTCTCACCTCTTGGGCCTCCACAAAATGTTTAACAGGTCTCACCTCTTGGGCCTCCACAAAATGTTTAACAGGTCTCACCTCTTGGGCCTCCACAAAATGTTTAACAGGTCTCACCTCTTGGGCCTCCACATAATTTTTAACAGGTCTCACCTTTTGGGCCTCCGCAAAAGGTTTAAGAGGTTAACAGTGGAAAGCAGCCAAAAGTGAAGTGCCATCTGTATGAAGTGCCATTTCCTCCTCCACCTCCTCCTCCTCCTTAACCGCCGTAGAATTGCTCCGTAAATAAGAAAAATGTATATATTTATGGCTCACCTCTTGGGCCTCCACATAATTTTTAACAGGTATCACCTCTTGGGCCTCCACAAAATGTTTAAGAGGTCTCACCTCTTGGGCCTCCACATAATTTTTAACAGGTCTCACCTCTTGGGCCTCCACAAAATGTTTAACAGGTCTCACCTCTTGGGCCTCCACAAAATGTTTAAGAGGTCTCACCTCTTGGGCCTCCACAAAATGTTTAAGAGGTCTCACCTCTTGGGCCTCCACATAATTTTTAACACGTCTCACCTCTTGGGCCTGCACAAAATGTTTAAGAGGTCTCACCTATTGGGCCTCCACATAATTTTTAACGGGTCTCACCTCTTGGGCCTCCACAAAATGTTTAACAGGTCTCACCTCTTGGGCCTCCACAAAATGTTTAACAGGTCTCACCTCTTGGGCCTCCACAAAATGTTTAACAGGTCTCACCTCTTGGGCCTCCACAAAATGTTTAACAGGTCTCACCTCTTGGGCCTCCACAAAATGTTTAACAGGTCTCACCTCTTGGGCCTCCACATAATTTTTAACAGGTCTCACCTTTTGGGCCTCCGCAAAAGGTTTAAGAGGTTAACAGTGGAAAGCAGCCAAAAGTGAAGTGCCATCTGTATGAAGTGCCATTTCCTCCTCCACCTCCTCCTCCCTCCTTAACCGCCGTAGAATTGCTCCGTAAATAAGAAAAATTTATATATTTATGGCTCACCTCTTGGGCCTCCACATAATTTTTAACAGGTCTCACCTCTTGGGCCTCCACAAAATGTTTAAGAGGTCTCACCTCTTGGGCCTCCACATAATTTTTAACAGGTCTCACCTCTTGGGCCTCCACAAAATGTTTAACAGGTCTCACCTCTTGGGCCTCCACAAAATGTTTAAGAGGTCTCACCTCTTGGGCCTCCACAAAATGTTTAACAGGTCTCACCTCTTGGGCCTCCACATAATTTTTAACACGTCTCACCTCTTGGGCCTGCACAAAATGTTTAAGAGGTCTCACCTATTGGGCCTCCACATAATTTTTAACAGGTCTCACCTCTTGGGCCTCCACAAAATGTTTAACAGGTCTCACCTCTTGGGCCTCCACAAAATGTTTAACAGGTCTCACCTCTTGGGCCTCCACAAAATGTTTAACAGGTCTCACCTCTTGGGCCTCCACATTATTTTTAACAGGTCTCAACTTTTGGGCCTCCACAAAAGGTTTAAGAGGTTAACAGTGGAAAGCAGCCAAAAGTGAAGTGCCATCTGTATGAAGTGCCATTTCCTCCTCCACCTCCTCCTCCTCCTCCTTAACCGCCGTAGAATTGCTCCGTAAATAAGAAAAATGTATATATTTATGGCTCACCTCTTGGGCCTCCACATAATTTTTAACAGGTCTCACCTCTTGGGCCTCCACAAAAGGTTTAAGAGGTTAACAGTGGAAAGCAGCCAAAAGTGAAGTGCCATCTGTATGAAGTGCCATTTCCTCCTCCACCTCCTCCTCCTCCTCCTTAACCGCCGTAGAATTGCTCCGTAAATAAGAAAAATGTATATATTTATTGCTCACCTCTTGGGCCTCCACATAACTTTTTAACAGGTCTCACCTCTTGGGCCTCCACAAAAGGTTTAACAGGTCTCACCTCTTGGGCCTCCACATAATTTTTAACAGGTCTCACCTCTTGGGCCTCCACATAATTTTTAACACGTCTCTCCTCTTGGGCCTCCACATAATTTTTAATACGTCTCACCTCTTGGGCCTCCACATAATTTTTAAGAGGTCTCACCTCTTGGGCCTACACAAAATGTTTAAGAGGTGTCACCTCTTGGGCCTCCACATAATTTTTAAGAGGTCTCACCTCTTGGGCCTCCACATAATTTTTAAGAGGTCTCACCTCTTGGGCCTCCACATAATTTTTAAGAGGTCTCACCTCTTGGGCCTGTACAAAATGTTTAAGAGGTCTCACCTCTTGGGCCTCCACAAAATGTTTAAGCGGTCTCACCTCTTGGGCCTCCACATAATTTTTAAGAGGTCTCACCTCTTGGGCCTCTACATAATTTTTAAGAGGTCTCACCTCTTGGGGCTCTACAAAATGTTTAAGAGGTCTCACCTCTTTAGCCTCCACACAATTTTTAAGACGTCTCACCTCTTGGGCCTCCACAAAATTTTCCATGAGCCTCTGGCCAGCCCACGGCCTCTTCCTGCCTTTTGCGGTCCTATGCATCCCTCAACATCCCCACTGCTTTACCTGCTAGACATGACACTGGGCCAGGTCGGGTCACTGACATCTCAAGCGCCAACAATTTGGGCATTTTAAGGCTTCTGCATGTGTTTTTGAGTTGTTTTTACATTTTAAAGAAGACATGTCTGACCACATCTCACACACACACACAATGACAATTAGGGGTGGGGTCTATTTGCTTTCCCCCTTGCCTATGCCATCTGTGGTTGTCATAGGCAACGTGATTTTAAGGGGTGCAGAATTTTATCTTCTTTTTTGTCTAGTTTGGCTTGGGGTCCATGGCAATGTTGAGGAAAGAAGGTTTCCTTGTATGGTCTCACTTTACAGAGAGGTTATATTGTGTTTGGAGTGTATTGTTGAGAGGCTGTGATAGTGGCGTAATAGTGCGACTTGGGCGCGTTATATGCACCCAGACATGCTTCCCCTGCTGTCCTAGTTGCATTCCAGCAGTGTTGGCATCCTTTTCTGAGGTTCCAGGGTGGACTTGGTGACCTCCAAGTGGTCGAATTGAGATTTCCAAGTGGCGAGCATTTTTTCCCCATAGACTTTAATGGGATTCGATATCTGGTCGAATAGTCGAATTTCGCGGTCTATTCGAATCGAATTTCGAAATTTCGAATATTTCACTACTCGCTCATCTCTAGTCCTTACAGTAAAATATAACAGCAAAATTTACATTTACCATATAAAAGTCTCTAAACTTTAGTCTAAACAGTATTGTGCTCTATTCTAGGTGCTCCTCCTTACCCTGAGGTTCCTCCTTCTAATATCTTGCAGCACTTACAACGTGGTAACATCATGAAGAGACCCCCCAGCTGCAAGCAGCAATTGTAAGGATCGCTTTTTATCTTTATCTGTAGCCTTGCCTTATAGTGTGAGCTGCTTTACTACATATCCACATCAATAAACTATTATATGTAAATGAGACATCATGCACACAGCTATATTACGGATATGTGTTGTATAAATCCAAAACATGGTGCCCATAGCAGCACTTACAATGTGCTGCTATGGGCACCATAGCCTGCTTTGGCCCACAATATACCTCTGTGGTCTTTCAATTTATTTGGAGGCATACAGATTTCCTTTTTTTCATGAAGCAACAGGTCCATAACATAAACCTAATTGGACTCTGTGTGCCACAATACATGGTATCTGCTTGTGGCAATGCTATGTACATGAACAGCACAGTTGCGGTAAGAAGATTTTGCATCTCTATACTATTTTAAAGGGGATATCCCATGATTGATGTAAAAAAATCAAAATCAGACATAATCTAGTACATGACAACCTCTTTGTAACAAAACTAGAACCAGCCCTGTACCTCACATGGATCCAGAGATCTCCACATTCAATGCTTCAAATGCTCTGCTAGATTAATTTCAAATTTGCCGGTTAGGGGGGCATGCACTTTCTCAGGGGCATGAACTTTCTGAAAAAAAATCCCAGAATAAAAAATAATGATGCAAGCATTATATATAGACTAAGCCCTCATTCTAATAAAATAAAATCTGAGACTCTTAGCCAATATATTTTGATCAAAACGCATCTGTGCCCACCTACCCCCTGCCAAGGTGGTCTCAGGTCTGGCAGGTCCTACGCTAAACCTACCTATACCATTGGGCATCTATGTTCAGGAGAGCAAACCCTGCACAAATAGTGGACTGCTCCTAGTCACCTCTATGTGCTATGTGATTTTTGTTTAGTCAGTAGTATACACTTGAGGGAATGGCACCTTCAAGTGTAAATGGTCTCCTATTTGATCTTGGGAGTAGCATTCTTGTGCACTTTTGTCCTTCTTGTGCACTTTTGTCCTTCCTATCAAACAGACCGCCTTGATTAGGTAGTACACATGTGTGCTCCTTCTCTCATCGGTTGCCGGATGCACATAGAGGTAACTAGGAGCAGCACACTATATGTATAGGGTCTGCTCTCCTGAGCATAGATGCCCAATGGCATAGGTAGGTTTAGCGTAGGACCTGCCTGACCTTGGCGGGGGTAGGTGGGCACAGATGCATTTTGATCAAAATATATTGGCTAAGAGTCTCAGATTTTATTATATCAGAATGAGGGCTTAGTCTATATATATAATGCTTGCATCTATTGTGTTAGTGCATTATTATTTTTTTTCTGTGATTTTTTTCATTAATGTAGCCATGGACATCCGTATATTTATTTATCATATCGTGCAGGATGTTTTTATCTTTGTTTTTTATCTCTTTTCTGGGCTTGACCTTTCTGCTCCATCTGGTGGCAGTTGAAGGATGGAACTGGCCATGTTTTTCCATTTCAGTAAGGAGGACAGAGAAATTACAAAAAGAGAAAACAGCACTATACTGATACATTTTGCGGTCATATTAAATTTTTAGTTACATGCAATTACAAAAGTATTTAGATCCAGGTGTTGGTTTGAAAAATGTAGAATACTTTTCGTGGGACAATCCCTTTAATATAGCTTCATTCACATCCTGTTACTTGCCTTCGAGCTGGCATTTAGCTGCATAATGAGAATAGGCTAGCTTCCCTCAATATCCCCCTTATGAAAGTTAGATGCATTGCACTGGAAATATGAATTTACTATCTATCTATCTATCTATCTATCTATCTATCTATCTATCTATCTATCTGACATATACATGTAATACAATGAATCTCTTTACAGATACAATATTATGAAGGCATGCTGGACCTGGAAGACAGGGGCCCGGATTTCTGTTCCAGAACTGCAAAAAAGACTACAAGTTGGCAAGAAATCTTCTGATGATAGGACAGTGCTGCAGATCCCTGAGCTGGTCATACCAGAGCTGTATGCAGGAGTGGCAGGGACAGAAGCTTTGAAAATGGAGACCGATTACACTGTCTTCTAACAAAGTCTTAGAAGAGTTACTCAGACTAATATTTTTGACTTTATAACTTATTTATGGAGACAAAGGAAGACATTTTCAAATGAAGGTTTTATTATGAGAGACAAGCACATAAGGACAGCGATCCAATCATGCAAATGTTACATTAACATTTTTTATACCTTGTCAATGGTCTCACAGAAAACATTACCCTGTATTTGTGAATTACCCTGAGAGAAAAACATCCATACAAACTCTATTAAGGGGCATTCATAATTAAAGAGATCTTCAGGGAAAAATCTGAAAATAATCCCTTTGGCCCAGAAAGAAGACACCCAACTAATTCCCATAGTAATAGTTCCCTGGTCCCTGCTGTTCCAGAGGTTCATTGTGTCTTCATACAGGTGGTTCTTTCAGAATGGCAGCACGTTCTAAGGTCTTCTTGAACAGGTTCCTTGAGGGCTCACGACAACCACTATTCAAGACCAAAATGTGCCTTCATGAAGAACCCCAGTAATCTCTGAAAGATTGTGATCATGTAAGCATAACTATGGGACTTTGGCGGAATAAAAGCAGGGCTTTGGGGCAAAACCAGCATTTTCCTAAAGGATCTATATAACATTACATGTATACATTCAGGTCTGTTTATCCTTAATTAGTTTGGCTTCAGGACTTCAAAGATGTTAACCATTTACTGCCAAAGAAATTCTCTCTAAATGTTGATTGATCCATGCACTGTTACTAATCGGGAGTAAGATCTTTTGGACCTCTTTTAGGTATCTGTTTGGTTGAAAGGTTTTATGTTATTTATTTAGGGGCAAGAAAATTTGAAAGTAAAATTAGACCAGGTGTTTGCAATGTACTCTATATATCTTCCTGAGGTACATTAAAGGGGTTATCTGAGAATTTCTTATTGATTGCCTATCCTCAAGATAGGTCATCAGTATCAGATCGGCAGGGGTCCATCCCCCAGCACCCCTGATGATCAGCTGTTTGAAGAGCCTGACGCTCACCATCTGCAGTCTCCTTGCAGCTTACCAAGCACAGCGCCATACATTGTATAGTGGCTGTGCTTGGTATTGCAGCTCTGGCCCATTCACTTAAATGGGACTGAGCTGCGCCTAGACCACTTGACCAATGTACGGTGACATCACTAACCTAGGAAGATTCATAGGCTGAGGGCTCTTCAAACAGATGTTTGGCAGGGGTTCCGGTTGTCAGACCACTGCCATTCTTATGTTGATGAGCTATACTGATGATAGGTCATCAATATCAAATTCCCCAAAAAACCCTTTCTGCTCTGCAGGGCAATGTGATATGTATTTTTAGATGGAAACAGAGGGTTTAAAATTATTATGAAATACTATTTTATGTATCTTTGGAAACCACTGAATTCATGATGTTCTGGCTCCACCTAGGAGCTTTTTTATTCATTTTCACTAACTCATGTGTTGGGGAAGAAACATGAAAGGATGTGGCACAATATGTCAACCTTATTAATTTCCGGAATATTAGGAGTATGTTGCTAAACTGATGGAACTGGACAATCGGCAGACCACATATATGGTGGTCCCTCAAATTACAATAATAATTGGTGCATAATGTATTTTGAAAGCATTGTGACTACAACTGTATGGAAAACTAGTAACTGGTTTCAAAGCTCCAAAATGTCAACCCTAATTTTAAAAATATGAAAAAGATAAAAAAGGGATAAATACTCCAGATAGATCTAGAGAGAAGAAAGGAGCTTCTTCGGGGTCCTGTGCAGTACAGAAAAATAAAATAGAGTCAATCTCAGCTGCTGAAGCAGCTCCTACTGTCACAGATAACGAGCAGTAGAGAGCATGTAGTACCACACTGTACTATAGAGGACACTACAAGACAACCAATCACTACATGCACTTCAGTAATACAGGTGTTGGCTGGATCAGTCCATCACATGTGCCTCCAGTCAGCACTGTCTGTGACATTGTATGTTGAATATGGTTTTAAGTCACGAAGACCCAGGAAAGACTATTGTATGTTGAAAATGCTGTATTTTAACCTGAGGCCATTATAACGTGAGGGACCTCTAATTATTGGTCAAAAAAATCTAGAAGTAATTGCTCTCCACCTGCCATTTGTTGATGAGCTCATTGTCTAAGTTTGTTCAGCCTTTTACAATTTGCATATAGAACTATTCTATGTAAGCTGAGAAGCTTTCCAAACATTGCAAATCTGTCTCATATGGATCCCAAGTTACATCTTTTATGGCTTCCACTGATCTCCGTAGCCATCAGTATGCTGTTTTTATTTTACTTGAATGTCTTTATAGGAGATTTGAAGCTCTGTGTTACAAAAAATGGATCTTGGATTCTAATAAGTTCTAATAATTCTAATAATAACACTTCAGTTATTTAGTCAGTTATTTCCATCTTTTATTGGGAGCCAAAACCAGGTTCCTGTTAAAAACTCAGGAGCAGATCTTTCCATTATAACTTATTTCTGTGTAGGCTTCACTACTGGTTTTGGTTCACAATAACTGATGGAAATAACTGATCAAATAACTGAAGTGTGAACTCAGCCTAAGAGGCATTAAAAATGAATCAAGTATGAAACAATAACTGCTATAAGTGTTATAACACAAGGAACACTAACTATTATAGGTGATAACACAAGGAACAGTAACTATTATAAGTCATTGGCTATGATGTGCAAAATGCAGACTATAACTTAGGATCAGTACAATTAACACAATGTATTAAATTATTCATTGTTTTATATAGAGGAATCATATATATTAACTATATTAATTGTAATAGTGTTGAAACATGGACAAAAATTTTAAAGGGGTTTTCCAGGACATAGCAGGTCCTTCAAACCCACCTTAATTATGTATAACAAGCCTGTAAGAGAATGTTTGTAATGTGTCTACCATTCGGAATTGCCTGGATAGGCCTCCCAGGACCCTAGTCACACTCTCTTCTGAAAATGTACCTTCTGTAATTATGGATGGGACATAGTCCTACTGTGGTTGAGTCCAGAACTACTCCTCTCCTTGACTCCTGAATTCAGCGCATCTATATATGTTCTAGGGAGAGGAATAGTTCTGGCCCCATTCACAGTGGAAGTGACATCCCGTCCCTAGCCCAGGCCAGAACATTATGCCAGTGGAAGCTGGATTTTGAGAAGAGGAACATCACGTGACCGCGTTCCTGGGAGGTGGATCCACACAATTTTGGAATAGTAAGTATATTACAGATTTTCTTCTACAGAAGTGTTATGTGTAATGCCTTATTCACAAACATGTGTTGTATGTGTTTTAGCACGTTCCGTGGTTTTAGCACGGACGCATGCTCTATTTTGTCTGTGCTCACGTAGCCATCACGACTATTATAGTCTACGGGTCTATGAAAAACACGGACACAACACTGATGCAATTCGTGTTTCATCCGTGTTTCACAGACCTTTAGGAGGAGATGCTATGAAAATTAATTTTCAGCTGTGCAGTGAAACACTAATGACACACATAGACCAAAAACGGACACACAAATTGAACACGGATATCTTCATGGATGAATCACTAACCACCCTATCATGGATTTCATCACAGACATGTGAATGAGGCATCATTAATACCAGTTTGCTGGACCTGCTGGGTCCTGGAATTATTCCTGGGGATTCGGTGCTATTATTATTACATCCTTACACCAGTAACTGAAGATGCTATTTGTTCCTCACGTCCTTCCTATCATTTAGTAGCAACATTGTTGGTTGTCTGAAAGCGGGCAAACAGTGAATGACATTCAGGAAATAGCATGATATAGGCTTTAGGGAGAAAATAGCAATTAAGACACGCATGAAAAACATAATTATACATAATAATCACATAAATAAAAAACGTTACAACACAGATACCTCAATTTGTGTCAAGAGGAGCAGTTGTTGACATCAGGGCTCATTCGTGGTCTATATATAGAGATCATTTTGTGAAATTTGTGGAACAACTTTCTAATGCTAATATATAAATCTCAGGTTAATGAACATGTTGAATAAACATGTGGAAAAGAAACTTGCACCTTCTTATGTATAAAATACATTCTTTATTTAATACATTTTAATATGTTTTGTTTGATTAGGTTTACAGTTTTTATTTCTAGTGTTGTATTTTATTTTGTTCAAAAAGTAGCATTAAAATTATCTTTTGGATAACATTTGGACAATTTATTCCTGACTGGCTCATTGTCTGTACAGAATTTGATCTGGGGATTTGCAGTCTAGGAAGATTAATTCTTATACCAGGTACTGTTCAGTAATCTGCCGGAAAAAGAACTAAACCTCCCAGAAGCAACGTCTCATAGAGAATTATGTAACAGAAGTTTAGCCAGGCTGTACGTGATATGCCTACCAACAAACTGTTGGGGTTGATAAATTTTTTTAAATATATAAACGGTATGTGCCTGAGCAGGATAAAAAAGCATAACTAACCACACCGATCCTCTGCTACTCCCGTTATCCAAACCAGCAGGGTCCCTGCTGGTTTCTGCTTCTTGGTCATTCTTGACAAACAGGAAAAGACCTATCAGCCAATTTAATTCAGTGGTCTCCTCCCTCTTTACGTACTCCATGCGTTCCACGGGTGAAACGTATGAGGAGCAGATATCCACCCTTCGCTTCCCGCTCGTAGATTTGTGTTGTACCCTGGAACACACGCCCGAGAATTAGATATCCGCCCTCCATTTCCCGCTCGTACATTTGCGTTCCACCCTGGAACCCTCGCCCGTTCCCCACGGCTCAGATCACCGTGAGTAACCTATATTAAGCCCACAATATATTTATACGTATACATTTTTGAAACCGCAGTATTTATGAACTGAATCATGTTTTTATACTTTATTTTTATTAGTTTATTCGACCAAAACCCTGAACCGGAAGTCATGTCATCCCACTTCCGGTTTCAAGGGGGTCAATTTACTAATGAGCACATGTGTGTTCTATATATATAGTGTCATGGTATAGTGTATGTCATACTGCTCTTGAAAAAGGGGAATTTTCTCCGAAACGTGTCAAGCTTTTCTGTTCTGTTATAAACAAATAAAGACTTCCTGAATTGACTTGGAGCCCTGTGAACATCCTTTGGGGACACGGAATCCAAATTTATATTCTACAAGCAACCTTGGTGGGCGAGAAGAAGGTATAGGTGTCTTGAGCGTTATCCTATACCTCCCTCCCCAGTGAAGTAAGCTTTTATATATTATTTTATTACTCTTCAGGCCTTAAGTTTATTATTATTATTTACTATTTATTTATTTATTATTTATATGCTTTTAATCATTTTTTACTAGTCCACAGCCCCGCTAATTCCATTGCTGGTCTGTTACTAAACTATATCTGTTGTTACGTGGTTACTGTACTGGCACCCCCACAGGTTCTCCCTGTCCATTACTCCTATTTCCTGTACCTTTTTTTTTCTTTACATTTTATTGCTCATCTTTAGGGTGCGTCCTTACATACCACTTATTGTGACATTAATTGATAATAATTGTACTAGTAGTCCCCTGGTGCTTCCCCCCATTTTGCCTACCCTCCTCTTTTTTAACCCACCTCCTTTTTATATTATTTGCAATTGCTGGCTGAGGCAGGTCACTGCTTGGACCAATGGTTGACTATGACCTGTGTTGACCAGGAGGCAGACATCGGACCAGTAGCAACTAACTTACAGTATTTTACACTATTCTGAGACAGTTTTTTTTTACTCTACTGGATAACCCCTTTAATTTTTATTTCTTACAAATAGAACATTCTAACATTTCATTGACCTATGCAACAGACTAGAGATGAGCTAATCGATTCATAAGAATCAATTCATCTCATCAGGATGAGTTGTGCACCAGCGACAGGGTGTCCCCTAGGCTAAAGAGACTCCTCCTGCTGCTTGATTGACAGGGTTGGACATCTGGGCCAGCCCTGACAATCTCGTGCCTGCACCGCTGTTCTGAGTTATGGCACAAGTGCAGAGGCTTTGCTTCCACTACTGTAGCAGCGACCGCATGTGCACTACTACACTTCTGGGTTACAATGGAAGAAGTCACTGGTTCAGTGGTGGAAGCAGAGCTTGTGCACTTGAACACAACTTGAGATAGTCAGGGTTGGCCCAGATGTCCGACCCTGTCAATCAGGCAGCTGGGGAACATCCTCATCTTTGGGGACACCCTGTTGCAGGTGCAGAACTCTGCTTGAACTCTGCTTCTTATGAATTGATTCACTCAATCTACAACAGACCCAAACCTGTAAAACTTTAACACTTAGCTGTACCTACTGTACATTTCTTTACTCGTTTTCTGAGCAGTATGTTTTGTACTCACAGTACGTTTAGTAGTGCTCATTTAATATTCTGACAGGTTTGCATTACAAATCTTCCTAGTCGTTAATTAACTTGTTAATGTGGCAGTTCTGGGTAATTGGTTGACAGGAATCCATAAGGAAGATTTATATGCCAAAACATGTAGAGGGGACTTAACACGAAACCAACCCTTGTAGATTATGCTGTGATATATCATTTACCCAGTATTGATAAGTCTTAAATCAGTACTAAAAAGTACTAATAAAGCCCTGAAAATAGCTTATGGTTCAAAGGAACATTAAATATATAAAATGCACAAAAAATAAGAACATATAATTCCATCCTTATGCAGTTTTTTCCATAATTGAAGGTGATAAACGACTGATAGGGGAAGGCCCCACTTCCAGAACCCCATCAGTTACTATTAGGAGGTCATGAGAACATCATTCCTACTTACTGAAAGACAGTAAGGAAGAGTTTCAATGGAGTTGCAGTCAGGTTTGCAGTAAGGAGGAATAATGTTCTCATGACCCCCTTTACATTAACGTGGTGGTGGTGGTGGGGGGGACTAGCAGCTGTACACAGCTAGTACAGCACTTGGCTATTTCCATCAGTTCCATAGACAATAAATAAAGTGGCAGCGTGCATGCTCATCCACCACTTTCAAGTGATCATGGTGGTTCCAATGGTTCCAGCTATCAGACATGTATTATTTAAGGCTAGGTTTACATCTGTGGTGGAGGTTCAAGCAGGAGCTAACTTCACAGATTCCAGCAAAGAAAAAGGGATAAAATATCGCTGCGTGCAATAGTATTTTGTCCAGTTTGGTAATCACATGAGAAACCTAGCGGACCCTATTATAGTCAATGGGATCTGTCGGGTGCCCGTGGTATTCTGTGGATAGTGTTAAGTATCGTTTGTAAAAATGAAAGGGATCAGCGGGAGATTAAGACCTGGATTCTCTGCAGGATTTCTACAAGCCTGTTTTAGGATCATGTAGAAAACCCTAGAGAATGGCAAACAGGGTGGACTTTATTTCCTATTTACTTATATCAGTCATTTCTAAGTTTCATTTTACTTTACATAAAATACTGTTGGAAATATTATGTAAGTTGTGTACAGTATGTAAACCTGTAGACATAATAATAGAAAACCAACCTTGTCTTATATTTTCTAACCTACAGTTGAAAAATTTTATATGTCACCTAACTGGTTTCTATAGATACATCACTTATATGCGCTTTTTAAAAATCAACTTCCCAGTTTAGGTCTCATGCACATGGTCCGCTGTATAAAGATCCAGAAGACAGTGACCATAGATTAATGAGTGTTGCAGAATGGTGGTGTCACGTTCCGGAGTGGGGAAGATACCACACCAAGCGCAGGAGGGAAAGGGGGGGAAGGAAATGGAGATTAGGCCTGGAAACTAGGGAAGGCAGATGGACCCCTCCTAGAGAAACCCTGACTCCAGTCCTGACTAACAACCAGTATGAACAGGCCTGGAAAGTAGGCGAGTTCATACGCAGGATACCTAGGACCCTAACTGTCCCTGAAGGACCCTGAAGCTAGTGTCAGGAATGAGTCAAACTGTTCCTCCACCAACCTGGACGAACAGGAGTCTCCCCTCAGGCCCCATCACCAAACACAGGGAATGGATACACACAAATAATATAAAAATACAAAAGGGAAAGGGGACACTTAACTTTCCAGCAGCAAATGGCAGCCACGAGATCTCCACTGAGAATTCACACACCAACGAGCCACAGATACAACAGAAAGTATAAACCGCCCAGAATAGTGGGAGAAGCAACACTAAATAGGCAAGGATAATTGATAAGACACCTACACCTGAAGGGGAAGGGTGTGGTAAATGCCAGCAACAACAAAACAACCAAATGAGAACCTGTCAGATTAACCCACGTGTTGCCAACCTCACTGACCTTCTGCTACCATTTGCAGGAATGTCAGTATGTCCCGGCATGTTCGTGACAGGTGGTTGGTACTGTTGCTTTGCAGCATAGTTTGGATGTTCTTGTTTGCATAGGTTTCCACCTGCACTTAAAAATCATACAGATACATAGGCTGCCTTTGAAACTTATCCTAGTGTGTTTGTGTATGAGATAGGCAAATTGTGTTCAGTTTGTTAAAGGGACTTATGTTAAATTGTTAAGTTATATTTGCAGTTTTTTTGTACCTTTAATTTTATAAAGAAGTTTTATTCTAATTTCTTACTGTAGAAAATTGTGGCGTAACATGTTATTAATGGCTTAACATGTTATGCCATTTTATTGTCTTAATGAGGCACCATACGGCAGCACACATTGTCTACAGGTCCGTAATGTGGAACCATTGTGCAGCAGAAGAATCAGTGCATACTAATGTATAAACATGTCACTAATCTCTTTGTTAAAAGTGTTTTTTTAAGAATATTTTTAGTTACAGAAATAGTATTTCTCTAATGTCACCATGAGACAGCTGTCAGACCCCTATAAGCTGATGTGTCTTTTATCAGAAAACTCCTTTTGCTCTTGAAGTTGCAAAAAATTAATCATATAAATTTTTTTTTTAATTGATTCCTTAATGAAATGGTTGGATTGATACCTGGCTGACAACTCAATCTCCAGCACAACGTTTGACACTATATTTAGGCCATTTAGTCCAGCAGCACCCACCATTTCACATGTCACATTCTAGATTTATGAGGACTTGTTAAAACATGAAGTGTGTGAGATGCATTAACCACAAGCATTAGTCGAATGTAGGAAAGAAGTGGTGTGAATACTTTACTTAGTGCCTGGAATGAACGTGAATTAATTAGGGAGGGATTCGTAAAGGACAGGGTGGGATTTTCCTGACCATAAAACTCATGGGATACTATTTCCAGAAGTTTCACTGACATTCTCTTGGTTTGTTCTTTTTGCGCGCTTGGACAACTGGTAGCAGCTATTTTTCTTCCAATAGCATAGATTGATGCAAGAATTTTATACCTCATTTGTGAACCTTTGAGTTCCATTTTTACTGTTCTCATCATCTAGTTTAAAGATGCCTCATATGGCTTCTGAGATCATTGCCTTTGTACTATCAGTATCTGGCTGGGTTTTGGTTAGTTCCACTCTACCCACTGATTACTGGAAAGTCTCCAGTATTGATGGCACAGTCATCACCACTGCAACCTTCTGGTCCAACCTTTGGAAAACATGTGTTACCGACTCAACAGGGGTGTCCAACTGCAAGGACTTTCCTTCTATGTTGGCCTTAGAAGGTAAGGATACAGTGGAATTAAAGCATTTAAAGAAAAAAAACTCTAAGTACTGCATACATCTAGTTGGGTGTGTTTGCTAATTTTCTAATTGTTGTTTTCTTAAAGGACTTATTTCTGGTCTATACTTTGACTATTTGTAGTGCTACTGATTGATCTTAAAAGCATTACCCATGTCAACAATGTGTCCCCTATCCACAGGTTAAGGGATAAGTGTCTAACTGGCATGGTTCTGATTGCCGGGCCCCAGTGGTCAGACCCTGCTGATCAGACACTTATTCCATGTATACTGGATAAGTTATTATCATTGGACAATGTCGTTACTTATTGAGTAATAACTGTATGGCAAAGATTGCATACAACCTTGTGTATTCCTTTGGACTGCAGCTGTAACCTGTCAACCATCTATTGTGCATGGGGTCTCCTAACTACCCGACCCAGATGTCAGGGGAATGAAGGCTCAAGCTGCTGGATTTCAACATACTCTATCCTTTGGTTCTTACAGGAGATAAACCTCCACCATAGGTGTCTGGCAGTAGCTCACTCCCTTTCGCCCCATTTAAAACACATGCACACTTAGCAAGCATGCACAAGTATGAGGAGGTCAGAAGGAATAGCTTTCGGCCAAACAAGTGTTTAGCCAATAGCTTACTGTAGGTTTGTACTCACTAACTTCATTAGCACTGGCTACTGATTTAAATGGTTCTTTGCTTAGTATCTTGCGTCAGATTTCGAGTAAGCGAAGTCTCGGAGCAGTGACAAAGGGGTGTAAGTACTCTACGCACCTCTTTTATTCTGGAAATCAGTAGTGGCCTGAGAGCGAAGACTTCACCAATGTGAGCTTCTCACAGATATCACATATCAAAAGATCATCCTGATTGTACTTCCCCAGAAGTTAGATGCTCTCTTCTCAGTCTATTTTCAGAAGTGGTTGGAAAAAATTACTTCAATAATTACAGGTATCATTGGTATGCTGCATTTGGGTGTTTCCCCTTGACTTCTTTCCAGGATGCTTTAAGATTATAAGATTTTAAACTCTGACACTGCCTTAACATGATTTGATCTCTATGTAAGATAAATCTGCAGCATAATTCGGCAGTACAATGCAAGTAAATGGGTTGTAACAGCCCCTATTAATCATCACCATCACAACGACATCCATGTGCAGTCCATTTAAAAACTCATCCATGTTTACCCTCCAGAACACGGTTAAGTTTAACATCCCTTGATCCCAGCAGCGTAGCTAAAGGCTCATGGGCCCTGGTGCAAGAATTCAGCTTGGGCCCCCTTTCCCTTAGTGCTCTGTGTGTCTTCTTATGCGGCACAAGGGTTTTAGGGCCCCCTCAGGCTTCTGGGCCCGGTAGCGACTGCTACCTCTGCACCCCCTATAGCTACGCCCCTGCTTGATCCAATGAGCCCATAAATGGGCATTTCAATGGGATTTTTGGGTGATTTTACAGTTTAGATTTTACACTGTGCGTGAATTTACTAAAGCAAGGTCTCACAAGCTAATAATCAGTATTCTTGGCAACATGTGAACTGTTTTTATAAGGTGTTTTAACCCCAGAATTAATGGTTTTAGTCAGGTATTTTTGCCATTATTGGATTTTTATTGTTTACAAGTAGCATGCATTTTGCAGTGTTTATGTCATTTTTTATGCATCCAGATGTTACATTACTGTAGTATATTATAAAATTTTCTACTGCATGTTTTGCAGAATGCAGCATGCTCTTTTAGACACAGAATTTACATTGCAAAAATGTTTGTGGTCCAACGGAAAAGAGTAAGGCATTAATATTTGCCCCCATGTCCATGCCCTGTGCTTGCCGACAATTTTAGTCTGAAGCACCCTTATCCCCAAAGGAAAATGTATAACAGGGCCTGCATCACACCAGCTGCTATATCTAACAGTTACAATATATAGAACTACAAGAGCAATACTGAACATATGAAATGTACAAGTTACTGGGTGTATATTTTTTATTTCTTCCTTCTTACTGTAAAATAGATTGCACGTAAGGGATTCCTATGGCTTTAAAAATAAGTAATGGGCCCACTGTTCTTTTACAGGGTCCTTCTTATATCATGCCCAGGGGTGCACCTAGCCTTTCTGCTGCCCGAGGCAAAAAACGGAAATGATCCCCCCCCATGCAAATTTCTTAACCTAACTCCTTCCCTTCAGCCCATGGCCCTTTGCTTCCCCCTCTTGCTCCTACTGGTTGCTGCCTGAGGCGATCGCCTCGCCTGGCCTCATTGGTGGTGCACCCCTAATCATGCCCACACATGAACTGGCACTTGTAGATTTTGTACACTAATGGGCAGGATCCTCTTACCTTCTGTAATAGGGTCTGACTCAATAAGGTGGGTCTACAGCATTCACGCTACATTAAAGGGAATCTGTCACCAGGATAATCGCTATTGAAATAAAGCCATGGCCTAATAGCACTTAGTACCTTATTTCCAGATGTGCCTTTGTTTCAGCAATAGATGTTTTCTATTTTCTGAAAATCCAAGTTTATTTGGTGCCCGGAGGGGCATCACTCTTACAGGAAGGAGCCCAGGCACACCTCCTACATCACATTCAAGCCATAACTCTGCCCCCTTTCCCTGCTCCCAGCATGAGGGCGGGCTTGGGCACTAGCAAGAGGCGTGGCTGGGCTCATTCCTGCAAGAGTTACGCCCCTCTGGGCACCTTACAGGCTCATTTGCATACCAAATAAACGGGATTTTCAGAAGGTAGAAAACATCTATTGCTGAAACAAAGGAACATCTGGAAAAAAGGTACTAAGTGCTATTAGGCTATGGCTTTACTTCAATAGCGATTTTCCTGGTGACAGATTCCCTTTAAAGTTGTGCGACATTGGATCCAATGATTCTCAATAGTGTCATAGTGTGTCACATGCCATGCTGAGCAGTGGCGGAGTAGGAATTTAAGGTGACCCTTGAAAAAAATAAATAAAAGAGGCACCAAGTTGACAGGTGGGCAAGTCAGAGGGGTTGACTCAAGTAGGTGGGCCAGAAATACCTTAAATAGAGCAATATAATATTCTACACTTTTATATTTGGTTCTGCAGTAGAACCAAATACCAAAGTGCAGTACAATATACTGCCCCAGCAGAAACAAATACCACACTGCAGTACAATATACTGTCCTAGCGCAACCAAATACCACAGTGCAGTGCAATATACTGCCCTCAATTATGTACCCAGGTGGAGGCGCGTGTGGGGGGATTTGATGACCCACTGGGCATTCTGCTCGCCAGGAACTAGTCCATCCCTGATGCTGAGACTGTGACGGTTGCAGACTTGGTGAATGTTGTACCGCAGGTAGGACGTTCAGGCAACACTTACACCATTGACTTATATATACATTGCATGCAACATGCAACTGACCTGTGACTTTTCTGTGACTTGGCTATGTTTTTACAGCCAAATCACAGCTCTAGAATAGTGGCAAGACAGAAAGTTGTAGACAAGCCATATTTATTTGTTGTGTGCCTTTTGAACCACTTGCTGTCCACACGACACATGTTGCCATGTAACCCCAGCCTAAAAGGTTATCCATATTGGAAAATAATAGCGTATAACTAGCACATGTCTTCACTTTAGGATGGGTTAGGGACTGACTTCTGGTACCCTTGCACAACCTTAGAAGGAAAGAGCATTGGTTTAGAATTTTGGCCCTTCGAGGTTTTCCCTGACCACCTGCTTTACAAGGTCAGCCATGAGACCCCAGTCACTTGCTGCAGTCTCTTACACAGTGGTCGTCTGGTAGAGTTGCTGTGCAGGGAAAACAGTGAAGGGGATGCAGAGCTAAACTAGTGCTATCACCTCTTTGTTCTCAGGATCGATGGAGGTTCAAGGTTGGATCATCCCTGATCATAATGTGATGGGATATCCTGGCGATCTACCATAAATTCACAATCTTTCATGTTTATTGTACTTTTCGTTTTATTGACTTTTGTTATGCACTTGTTCCTTATTTAATTTTATGGCACCAATGTATTAATGGCACTGTATGATAAATAAATAAATAATTTTAATGGGGATGCAGGAACCTGGCCCTGTCACTCAAGAATGATATGGGGGGACCAGCAGCAGAAGCTAAGTGAAAGGTATGCTTACATTCAGCTGAGCTAGCACTAAGGCATTGTGCCTTGTTCAACAGTGACAACTTTTCTGGTGACAACCTCCCTTGAATAGCATAAGTCCCTATAAGATTAACCTTTGAGCATTTAGCCAGGAAAGTTTGTGTCTAGCAGACTGAAACATGAGTCTATAAGTTATCCTAAGTCTGTATTAAGGACAGTGAATATCCAGGTGGTCCGACATCAAGGCCTACTGGACCCTATGTTGAAGTCTATCAGTAGATTGTGGTCTATTTTTTTGGCCACCACTGGTGTAGACAGTAAAAGCATATATAAAGAGGTGCTCTGGATAGTAAACATTGTATTCTGCATGGGCATTGTATGAAAGATTTTTGTCATGATATTCACCTAATGGGTAACTGTAGGCTTCCATTTTCTCACAGAAAATTGAACAGAAGCCTCATAGATTGCATAACAGAGGTTCAGGGGTCTGTGAGTGGTCAAATGGTTTGCCAACTGATGGTGGGACATCTCCCTATGTATGCTCAGCATTACATCACATATTTAAGTTCATTTGATCACAAGTCTTGATTATCTCCATCTTTGTGGCTTAACTTCCACCTTATCAATTCAGGTTAAGTCTGGGACAAAGTAGGCAAAGCGATATATAAGTGAGCAAAATAAATTAAACTGCGGTTCTTCTTTGACCACATAAATAAACATTAGATACCAATGGAATTATTACTTGAATGGATCATTTGAAATTATGCAAGATGCAATCTAGGTAAATACTGCTTCTGTTCTAGAGACCCAAAAGTTAATGGGGCATTAAAAGGGCTTGTTAATGGATAACTCCTGAATACATTCCTGTTTGTTCATCTTCCTACTGTTCATACCCTACATGATTACTGGAGCCATAATCTGTATAGTGGAAGAAGAAGGAATACACAGAAAAAGAAAAAAAATATATGAAAAAATGTCTATTAGTATCTATACATTACAGTTTACTCACTAAAGTAAAATTTAATGGACCTCATGGCCAAGTGATAAAATGTGTTCATTGGGATTTGACATGGCAGTAGAGGCTAAAGACACCTGTAAGAGTGTTAAACCCAGCCTTGCCCGTCTTACAGACATATATGCTTTGAATTTACATTTCAATTTGTTGACCTTGTTACAATGGCAATACCACTCAATTATTTTATTTATTTTTACTTACTCATATAGCATGGATCTGCCTCCCCCGAGGTCAGGATCTGGCCCCCCAAGGTCAGGTCACGTAGCGGTTACACATAAAGTTCGTAATTGGTAGGAAATGAACTGAGTAAGGTCCAGAGTCTGATAGAAGTTGAGTTGATTTACTCAATACTGGCATAAACAGGTAGCAGCTCATACAGAAACACAGTAACTCTTGGACAGTGGACTCTTGCACAGTAACTCTTAACAGGATCAGTGGCTGGTGGGCTTCTGACCACACTCTGATAGACTGTGGGTTAGGGCTGAGTTGACTCTGGCTGCAGATTGCCTGCAGTGCTCCCCGTCGGGCTTCTAGGCCAGGACTACACTGCACTACTTCTCTAGTCGCTGGCTAGGACTAAAACTCAGACTCAACTAACTCTCAAAAGATAAGACACACCTCCCCTTGGACGCCATTCCTCCATAGAGGGGGAGAGAATGGAATGGTTAGTTCCATTCTACCTATAGCTCACTGCCAGACACACTGCCACCTGCTGGTAAACCAGGCACAGCGCATGAAATATAATACATAACAGTTACATAGTACTTTCTGAACAGACCTGGAAACAGAAGGCATAGTGGTGTCACACATTGGTTAGGCATAAGAGACCGTAGCAGGTTGTAGGAATGGTAGTGACAGCTCTGGGATACTAAATATGTCTTTGGAGTGTGGGAAGAAACCCATGCAAAAATGGGGAGAACATACAAACTCCAGGCATATGTTATCCTTGTTCGAATTCCACGCCAGGACCCCAGCGCTGCAAGACAGCAAGTGCTAACCACTGAGCCACCAAACTGAACTCTGTCAAACTGTAGGTAGTTATGTGTATGTTACTGAACTCTGCAGGACGTGCCAGGATGCCCCTACTGTAAACCCGCTACCTCATTAAACCTCTCTGCCACTTGTGTGCCATGTAATGTGCTGTTGATGTGCCTTACACAATACTGTAGGTGAAACACCCTGCATACTGTGGCCATGTTAAAGGACATCTGTCAGAGATTTGTCCCTATGACACTGGCTGACCTGTTGTATGTGCACTTGGCAGCTGAAAGGCATCTCGTGTTGGTCACATGTTCATATGTGTCCGCATTGCTGAGAAAAATGATGATTCAAGTACATGAAAATGAACCATTACACCTAAAGACTCTGCTGTCTCTGCAACTGCCGCTCCCTCTGCCATTTTGATTCACAGGACCAGATGGTGATCACATTTTCACTGCCTGCCCGTCAATCAAGGTAAACAGGGCCCAGAAACTTAAAAAATTACATAACTGTCTGAAAACTTTTAATCTTCACTCCACATTTTCAGTGTTTTCTTAAAACCTTATCTGCATTTCAGGCTACATCCAAGCTTGTCGAGGTTTGCTAATAGCCGCTGTAAGCCTGGGATTTTTTTGGCTCAAATATTTGCTCTTGTTGGAATGAAGTGCACAAAGATTGGTAGCTCGGATGACACTAAAGCAAAACTCACCTGTTCTCTGGCTTACTGTTTATCTTGAGTGGTAAGTCGCTTGTAAAACACACTGCATGGATTCTGATAAGAATGTATTTACACAGTATCCACTGTGGACTTGCCACAACATTTTACAGGACTAGGCAAGGGGACGAGATTTGCATTTTAAATTGGCCTCCGGTTTTGATTTTAAAGGGGCACCTGTAGCTTACATTACATTTTCATGGTGGTAGTTCCCTTTAAGATAAATTAAATTATATTATGATAAATGGGGAAAAAAAATGTGTATTTTTTAATATTTTTTAAACTTTTTTGGGGGACTTGAACCTCTTGATCATTTAATCACTATTACTATACACTGTAATACAGCTGTTAGTAGTTTAAAGGGAGCAGAGATATAGCAGGCCTTCAGTAGACCATGACAACCAATCTGCAGCCATCAATTGCGATGCGGGGGGCCAGTTGGGGGACAGAGGGAGCCCACTCAACCTGTCTAACAGCTCAGATGCTGTAGTTGCTGTTGAATGCAACATCTGGAGAATTATCATACACGTACATTTATGCTACGTTGCAAAGAAATTTAACCCCCCCAAAAAAGAAGATAGATTGCTGCCATGCTGTGTTTATTGCTGCAGTAATCACATATATATGCTGCTTAATTAAACTGAAAGACCACCACTAAAAAAATGAAATTAAATTAAAACAGTCATGTGTAGGAGGCACTATTATGAGTTGGTCAGGTTGATACATTATTCCAAGCAATAAAAAACTGGTGGAACAGTGTGAACAGACCCTTTGACTTGTCAGATTAGGATAGAGTACAAAAGATGAAGCTATAAATTCCCTCTCACGTCTTTTCTAGGTCTTTGTGCTATGACTGGAGTGTCCCTTTATGCCACACAAAATAACCCTCAGAATTCTTTGATTCCAACATTCCTGGAGCAAAAGTAAGTAATAGAATAATAAAAACTGATAAAAAGCAGCCACATTATTTGAATATATATATCTTATTATATAATTTTTCTATAACAGGTATGAACTAGGTGCTGCGCTGTTCATTGGATGGGCAGGTCATCTCTTACGTTATTGGAGGCACTATTCTCTGCCTCTCTTTGAACGACAGTTATCAAAAAAAGCCAGGTAGGAAAAAAATGTTTGTTATGCTTTTACATCAGTGCATCAAGACCTCAGCAAACAACAGATTCAATTTCTACATATATAATACTTCTCCCTCCAAAATTGTCTGGCTGTCCAATGTGTATCAAGGCGTCAAGATCCCCCAACGGTAGATATCAGGGAAAGATGGACTGGACATGTTGGTTTCAATATTCCTGATCCTTTTTTTCTCGTAAGATAAGCAGGAGGGAGTCTGGCAGCAGTTTAGACCCTTCTCTCCAATGAAGACACATGTATTCTCGGCCTATGATCTTTCATGCCATAGCCATGTATGTAAGGAATATGGATACAGTTATGGCACATTTACACAGTGAGACCGGGATAGTGACAAGACGTAGGCTGTGTTACACACAGGCATCTTCAGCAACCAGTAGAACTGAAGACTGAAGAAGAAGACACTTTACAATTTGCATCTGAGTGTAAAAACAGTGTGAAATTAACATTTAAAAAAAATTAAATCAAACTTACTGCCTCCATTTACTCGTGACGAGCTGGCCGCCGCCATCTTCGGATCAATTCGCTCATCTCTAATAAAAATGTTTAACATTCCTATCCCTACACTATATTAAAAATATACTGAAAAGAGTTATAGTTCAAGAACATCCTTTGTGTAGTTGTGAACATGGCTATGGTTATTATTAATGATGAGCGAAGCAAAACATTAGAAGCTGAATTCAGTCTAAAGTTTAGGAAAACTTTGATTCATAACTAATCCGAATTTCCTCGCACTTCGTGGTAACAAATCAGTTTTTCCTAAAATGGTGGGTGCACGTGTTTCACAAAGTGAAAGTAAGAAGCCCAGGAACGCGAGATCACCCATAATGCCGTGCAGCCAGCCAATCCACAGATAGTCCCCTGTGATGTCACAGCCCTATAAAACCATCATCCTGCACGGTCTCCGCCATTGTCCTGTGAGCTGAGCATAGGAGAGAGATGTGGCAGGCACTCATGTGCTAGGGAGAGTGTTGCTGAAAATGATTAATAGAAGAATACTGGAGAGGGACAGTGCAGGGAGACTTCCTGCTGTGTCAGTTTTATTTTTTTATTCCTATATTTACTTATTCTGTTCAATTGAATACCAATAAGATTTAAGCCTTTATTATTCCAGTGCCAGTGTGCCAACCAATAATATCCAGTCTGCACCCCATAAGGGGCCTGGTCTTAATGGTCTTTTGCTGGCTTTACTTCTTCCAAATCATCCTTCAAAGCCTCCATGTCCTAGAAAAGTCAGCAAGATGCAGACAAAGGAGAAGCTGGATATTCCTAATGACTTATTCTCATCGATATTAGATTATGTGGAAAAGGAGGGAAAGGAGATGGCAGAAGAAGGGCTCCCATCTGTAAGGCAGGACAGCACTGGGGTTGGAGAAGTGGGTATGCCAGAACTGGTTAATATTCTGTGTTTACTGTCAAATAACCTGCAGGAGATTGCACGCAAGATGAACTCATTCTCTTATGAACTCATCTATACATCCTCTAGACTTCTCTTGATTTAGTTTATGTGGCAGCAAGTAAATATTCAAAGCTACCATCAGCATCCATACTAAAAAAATGTCCATGGCTGCTGAGAATCCACAGAATTCACTAATTGTGGATGATGTTCTCCAAACCTACCCAAACGCACTTTATTGCACTGCAATTTACTGCAGATTTTTATCTTTTTATCTGCTGTTGTACTCTGCAGCAAATATACCTGGTCAGAATTTACACTTACTGTCATGGCACATCAATGCTTATGGGCAGGCAGTTACCTTCAAAATGTATTCACTGGAAAAAAAAATAATTTTTTCGTAAAATCTATGGGTGCATTACTTAGTTTTCATTTCCCTTCAATGTTTTTTATTATTATTGTTATTTTTTGTGTTTTTCAGAGTAAGTTATTCTTACAATGGAGCAAAGTCTGTGAGATCTGCACATACAAGCCGCCACGATCAGAACAATAACCGTAATGGACAGAGAGGAACACCAAGAAATTTTGACAAGAATGCCTATGTGTGACCGTTTCTATGTAACGGACAATTGTCCTCTTGTCTGTCAGATGCATGTTCTGCACTATCCTAGCTTTTCCCCAAAAGAAAAGAAGATTTCTTACAAGATTTAACATCCCATTGTAACCTCATTGTAAAGTGATGGCTAGTTTTCTGACAAGGAGCAGTCCAAGTGTCAAACATACTGAAGACATGCAATATATAATATCCTCACTATATGGCTTCTTTGACACCTGCAGCTGGGTGTTCCAGCTGGAAGGTCCGGCTGACAATGTGGGTTTTGTCCGGCAGATTTTCTGCATACTGTATTTTCCAGGTTGCAGCTGGATCTCTGCTGGACCCCATTAGAGTCAATAGGAAGCCGGCGGTATCTGGCAGTGCTGGATCCG